>JANHGB010038537.1:9252-40961 GCA_026283785.1 Coracopsis vasa
AAGGAGAAGAAATACTAAAACAGGAAGTCTTACTGTGGTAATTATTTTCAACTCCATTGAAATTTACTTATGAGGCATATTGGGAAGTTCAGACGTTTACCTGTATATGCATATTCTCTCCATCACCCCCACAGTCTATGAGCTGCAAAGCCTGGACCTAAGAACAGGATGCTATCTTTCTTCTTAATTAACTTTTGTATAACAACTCAACTCCCAGTTTCGATACGTCATCTCTTATGACACTAAACTATAACATTTCAGCTTTCTAAGGTATATACCCTGTATGTAAAACCTACCCACAATGCAGTATTCAGTCATAAATACTTATATCAGCACTGTCCCTGAATCAAAGCTTCTTGCCATTACAGGTAGGGGGAAATCACAATAATAGCAAAAGAATAGACAATTCCCTAAGAAAGTGGACACTATTTCTTTATGAGGCAAGAAATACTCTTTTTTTAATAGTTTTTTCATAGATCTAGACAAGCAAAGTGTCACAAAAAATTCAATTAAATTAGAGCTTATAAGAAAGTAGCTTGATAAGTTTTGACTATCGCTAATGAAACCAAATTATTCATGAATCTTCTTCTCTCCTATTATTCTTGTGATTCTGATCACACACGTAAAAAGAATCCTTGGGAGAAAACAGAATCTTTTGTACCATTCATTAACATCTTAAATGAAAATGTGGTGAATACAACATTGCTAGCACATTTATGGCCAAATTGTTGTTTACATTTAAAAAAAAATATACTTTACTGTAAAAACAAAAATGAGTCTTGACCATTGCAGCTTTGAAAAGACAGACTAAGAGTAAAGTTTTTACATTATTACATTTTCTAGTAGCTGATTGACCACTTATTAGCCTCTTATTTCTTACTTTAAATAAGGTCCATCCTACATTATTTTTCTTCTTTCTCCCATTCCATCTTTCCATCTTAACCTTTCATTCTCCCTAAATCTACAGCACAGTTGTAAATCTATCTAGTTTCTTGGCAGTCAAGCAATCAGGAGCCCCTGATTAAACCCATCAATAAAAAAATTAATTTGGAAATTATTTTCCAGCAGTGAGTAGTATTTCACTGTAAGTTTTACAAAATGCAAGGTAGCAGTTCTTTGGTTACATTTTCAGTCTGAACCACATTTGCCAAAATGTGTGTCCCATATCCTCTTCTAGGCAAATCCATCTTCTCTTTGAGAACTCAGGAACCATGGAACAAAACCCTTTCTGATCTTTCCAGGGTGCTAGCTTTAGATGACACTATTTTGCTGTTGCTATCAGTTCAGTAATACATTCTTACATAAAAAGCAAAATGAATCTACATGTCAGGGACTGCGTCAACGGGGACTATAGACAAGGGCAGGTATAGGCTGTGGTTCGACTGGAAACTGGCTTTCTGATAATCCCTCTCCCACAGGAACTGAAAACCCAATGTTGAGCTGAAATGAGGCTCTTCATCTCATGGGTATGAGAGCTCACTGGTGGGGTCTCTAACGGGTGAAGACCCAAGGTAAAGCTGGTCAGGACCATTAAGGCATTAAAGCCTTGTAGTGCTCTCAGGACCCTGACAGCTCTAACAGGGGCTTGCTTCAATACAAAGTGCAGTGTGGTGTCCACCCCCAAAACATCACATTATTTTCTCATCTATCCAGTTTTTTATTCAAAATTCTTGGGCTAAGTACTTTTCTGAAACATTAATGTTTTGTGAAGCTGCAATTGTGCTTGTTCATTTTTAGTGTTACTATCTTGTTACTATGTTTCAAGACAGAACAAAACCTCTCAGAATATTCTCTCCGTGTGGCATATTGCATAAGATTTTTCATTTGCTTCAAACAGTGAAGTATTTAGCCAGCTCACCTGTCACCTGAGGTCCTTAAGTTTCACCTAGTTAGTTTCTACCACTTCCAAACTTCAGTTGTTATAGTTTTCAGGAAATCAAATTTTAGTGTTGGCAGGAAACCAAGGCTAAGAGCTACATAAGAAAGGCAAAGATGTTTGAATGCCTGAATTTTAAATGCTTACTATAGGGTGCATGTTCTCACTGCCTCAGCTATCAAAGCAGTTCACAAAAGAGCAGGATTTACTCAAGCACACAGAGCATACACTAAGCAGAGAACAGTCTAAACTGACCAGTTAGAAAAATATAATTAAAGATGCCAAGTACCTGCTCAGAATTCACTTTTAAGAAAGACCAGCCTTCATTAAGGTGGGTGATCCAGGTCAAGCCCATCGAATGAAATTATTGTCCCTCTTCCACATGCTTCTAGTCAAGTAATTAGAAAAACAAGCTAGCACATAGAAGGCCTAGGTTCAAATTCTTCCTCTGCCAAAGGTAATTTGAGCCCCAGGTCCTTCTTTCCAGCAGATTCAGCAAAACATTGAGTTCTGTGATATTTTTAGTAGGGCTAATCTAGCTAAATAAAGACTCATTTCTGGAGGTTAAGGCAGCCTTACAAGTGGACAGTCAAGATCCATGAGGCAACATGGAAATCTAACAACTGTACACCAATGTTAAAAAGTCATTCTAATATTGAACTATCTTCCTAGCTGTAGGTGAAGGCAATGCCAAGCAGGCCTAACCATATGATGTCTGCTTATTATAGCTGTGCAAATGAAAAAATAATATCTTTACTGCTAAGTAGCAAGTTAAACAAATACAGAGCAAAATGTTTGCACTTCAAAGGACTAATAAGAACATCTGTAACTGGTGGTGACATGCAGACTTCAAAATGTCTCAAAACATCTTTCAAAGGCCGCACAGTATGAACTAGTATGAACTGAACATATGCAACAACTATTAACAGGAGCAAAGTTCTGTGCTTAGCATATGGTTATAGTTAATTATGAATACTTTCTTGACAGACATTATTGAAAGTGCTGCACAGTAGGAAGAGGCACAGTAAAGTTCATGAGGAAGTAATGTAATAGATAAAGAACAGAACTGTTGATAAGGAACAGAATTGTAGTTTGAATTCTTGAAGTTGCTAAACAGTTGACTTCACTGCATCATTGCCTGATGAGCATTAAAAGAGTTGTATTTACTACTGCTCTACCACACAGAAAGAAACACCAAAGCTTTATGATCAAACTGAACATCAAGCCAATCTGTGTGCTGGCAAAAAGATAAGTGGCCCTGGTTCTCCAAAAAAAACAGGAACAGGAACAAACAGTGCAAGCATCTGAATCCTGTTTGCAATAGTGGGCCAGGAGTCACTGGAGATGCAACAGTTCATGAAGTATCAGCAGCAGCCAGCAGCAGAAACAGACATTAGGAGTACCCAAAATACATAAAAAGACTTAATTTTAAGGCTGTAGTTGTCTAAATTCCAACTTTGAGCTCTTGGAAACGATCATGCTTTTGGTGGGTGACTTTCCAATCTCTTTATGTAGGGAACATATCATTCTCCTACTCTCCCTTTTTTAGACTTGTTTTACAGTTTCTGTACCACTGGGGTATGCTTTCTTTTCAACTTTTTTGACAGAGACAATTTTTTGACCAGAGAGACAATTTCATTATGGTTTTGACAATGTCATTTACAGAGATAATACCAGTTTCATAGCTGCTTTTCCAAAGAATCAAGGGAAAAGTCCGCCTTTTTTCCATAATTTTGTTAGAGGTTCATATTGAGGAAGATACGTCTGACTTCCTCACCATTTTGTTATTGTTTTCTGAGATATAAATGATGCAAGACTACTTGTATGCTTGGTTCCCATTGCACTACACTACATTTCTCGTAATTTATTGTCTCACCAATCACCGGCAATCAAGCTGCAACAACTACTCCATATAATTGCTTATATGTCTGACAATAATCTACTACTCTACCGCTCCTATCAAGAAAAAAAGGATGGTTTTTCTTTGTAAAACCAAAGAGCTTCCAAGTCACATGGGTAACTAAATCACCAATTTACTGGGTCTGTCTGACATGAAAGTATTGATTATAAGCTCACCAGTCACTTCCAATCATATATACCAAGTCAAGGAATCAAAATAAAGAAAAATTGGAAAGGAGTAGGAAGTAGAAAGAAAAAAACCCAGACCATTAAAAACAACCACTATACTTGACATAGTCCTTACCTTAAAAGGCTTCTAAAGCAATACGTTACAAATAAAAATGCACGTTTCCACCTTTTTCCTCTTTTGCATGGCTTTTGTACACATTTTCCCTAAAATTGATGTAGTACAGACTTTGAACATGACCACCTCTTTCTATTAATAAATATCCTGCTTTGTAAACAAATCTTGTTTTATGATAAATAGAGAAGCTCCTACTATTCAACTATGTTGTATCTCTTTGCACATTAACCAAAGCAATCTGAACATTCTTGGCCATCACAAAGCTGATTCTGTCTTGAAGTAGCTTTAGAATTGAATATTAGGAATATGCACATGCTTCATACAGAATTTGTCATTAAGACAAAATTTGTAGTGGAGAAATAGCCCACTTACCTTCCAGCTAAGACATTTCAGGCTGTTGCTCTATTAGGATGATCCTTTCTCCTGTTTTTCCATTAATTTGAATTTTTATTTTTCCTCAGAAATGCAAATGAAGATTTACTTGTTTAGTTAAATGCCTTTGTCTTACAAGTGGTAGCAAGCAATTTGTTTCTCTTTGAAACATCCAACATCCCTATTACCTCTCCCCTCCATACATATTCAGATTTGAGTTTCTATTTGCCTTGATAAACAGCAAGTATTAAGACCTGTTGGTCTCAAAGGACTTCCAGTTATAGACTTCAAAAAATTAGACATTGAACTGAGCATTGATGTCAAGGAATCAGCCACATTGTCTCATTTTCTGCAAGAACCAACACAGGTTGCGATACAGGGATTTTGAGTAGAATCCTTCTCTCCTTTTGTAAATACTGGAACAACAACAGACTTTGGAATACTCCCATTTTCCAGGAATTACAAAAGATGTGCAGTAGGTAAGAGAGCTCCTGACACAGGAACTTGCCTTTGTCATGATTTTAATAACTGTATAATGAGCTGAAGCTGAGAGGACAATATACGCAAAACCCTAGGTATAATAAGCCAAGTTCAACAGGGAAGCAAAAGTAAGAACTGAGTGTGGTGAGCCTAGATAATGGCCGCAGATTAACAAGCAGCAAGGGAATAATGCCTTAACATTTTGGAAAGGTATATTGTGATATCATCATGGACTGATGTGATTGGCAACTTGTGTTGACATCTGCCTATAAAAGGCCCCAGTAGTAGAAGTTAGTGGAACATTGCTACTGGGCCATCTGACACCATACAGAATCAAACTGCCCAAGGTGGAGCAACTACACATTGGTACCAAGCCTCTGACCAGAGCCTGACACTAACACTGGTTGTAGCAAGTGTTGCAGTTTCCCCAGATTCAACAATGCCAACTCATTGGATAGATGCATAAAGCAGTTCTCAGTTATTGTGGATGAGTGGGTGTGGGAGTGAAAGCATTTTTCCTGATACAATCTGTCTCTTGGACCACTTATAAAATTCAGCTTAGCAGTGTCACACCTGCCTGGTGTTCCTGTTTCTCCAAATTCTGAAACACACTTCTTCTCAGCTGATTATAGGGATACGTTATTTTGAATTTACCAAAGGCAGAATGATGCTTGGGGTAATCACTAAGAAATTGTGATAGTTATGTTAGGTGGTTATGACAGGTGATTACTTTGTACTCTCTATTGAATTGTGTTGAGCTTGGAAACAGTGGAAACTAAACACCCAAAGCTTGTGGCCATCTGCCTGTTCTCCACAAGGCAGGTTTCAGATTTCAGCCTTTAAAGGGAACCTTCCATGACAGAACTGGTGTCTTCTACTGTCCATGTTGGGAATGATAACACTAGTGTTCTTCCTGGAAGTCTGCTGGTAATAGTTTCAAAGCTTTTCTTTTTTTTTTTTTTTTTCTAAATAAGGTAACTTTTTCAGTATACTGGTATTTTAGCTCATCCTCCTTCCCACTCTCCTAAGTCAGTCATAAATCTTTATGATCTGTGACTCCTGAGGAAGATACAGAAAAGATCTCTAGCATTTAAAAATTGATTTCAGTGGAAGCTGATTTATTTATTCCTGTAGCTTGTTAAACCAAAAGTAATACTAACAAAAACCCTAATGCTCTTTTTTTTTTTTTTCTTTTCCTTTCTAACAGATTGGTCACTGTAGTTTCACTGGTTAAAGAAGCTGAATAATATACTTAGTATCATTTGCTTATTCCACCTAAGTTTCTCAGATTTTTTTTTGCAGATCTAAATATTTAAAACAGAGTGAAGACCATGATCCTATGAACACATACTGTAATAAGCTGTTGCCCAGCGAAGCTGTGGCTGCCCCATCCCTGGCAGTGTTCAAGGCCAGGTTGGATGGGGCTTTGAGCATCTTAGTCTAGTGGAAGGTCCACGGCAGGGGTGTTGGAACCACGTGCCATGGTTTGACGATAATTTTTAAAGTCCCTTCCAATCCAAACCATTCTATGATTCTGTGATACTGTATGCTGTTCATTAAGCTAGTACAAAGCAAATAGAAAGGATAATCCAATACCTCTATGCCATCCAAACAGTAGGTTGCTGTGTTAATGCTATTTATTGAAGACAAGACACAGGAATCAAACTTTCTGATTCACGGATTCAGTGGTTGCTAACAAAGAGCAGGAGTCCCTCCTCTCCCCATTCATGACCGGTCAAATGAAAAATACGTTTCTTTCACTACCTCAGAAGCATTAGAAATTGACCACAGCTGGAAACAGGATGGCAGGAAAGATGTGATGAATGGCATTATGTCATTCAGCAAGTCCTGTAGCTCACTGCAGTTGGTTTTGCCTCTCAGGTTTCAGAATATGGTCAAGAATTTGGAGATATTTCCTTGATAGGAAATTTTTCTTGATAGGAAATTTTCCTTGATAAGAAATTTTCCTGGATAGGAGGCACTGTCAGCAAAGATCACGTGGGCTCACATCATAAGATTTAATTCCTGCAATTTCAGGAATTTATGATGCTGGCAGCTTCTTTGTTCTCTTCACCTTAAGGTTTTTCTTATTGTCTTCCCCTGCGTCACCTGAAAACTCTTAATTTTAAAATATGGTTGTTACCACTACCTACTTTGACTTATTTTTCTGTTGTCTACAGATTGGTCTGCTGAGTATCTGAGATAATTTTTCAGGCAGGGTTGAGGTGCCAATTTTCCCTTGAAAAATGCTGCATTAAAGGACAATAACAAAAGCTTTTCCAACAATAAGAGAAATGGCTAATGGTAATAAAAATGAGGTTTTCAACTACACCAAAACTAAATAAAAAATTAAGGATTTAAAACACTTGGCATTATCACATAAGCGAAATTTGATATGAATATGAAAATACTAACAGGTGTTGAACTGGGCAAGTAATGTTTTATTGATGGATTCCACAGGGATGGAATTTATACTGAAAATTCAATAGAAAACCCAGGAGAATTAGAAGGATATGAACAGGCAACGATTCAGCAAAATAGTTGTTGTCTTCAGGCCTCCTGTCTTATAGCAAAACAAAAGAAGACATTATGGTGGCAGTTAACTCTATGTAAGTTTGAATCCAGCTGGGTGTTAAATTTCAAGCAGTCTGGGAGAGAGTGCTTTATGGCCAAACCACCTAGCAAGGGATATCAGAATTATGCAAGGGATTTCTGAATTATAGAAAGCAGGGCTTAAGGGAAGGAACATTTAGCAAATGCATTTGTTAGAACTGCTGTCTATCTCCTGTACCACAACGATTTCTTGGATTGCTGAATATGACATCAAGTCATCTAAAAAAGAAACAGGTTTGGAACAGCACCTCGTTTCCAAAAAAAATCCCCAAAACAGATAACTGGAAAATTCCTCAAACATAGGAGTCAGACGGAGTCATGACACTGTGTGCTCTGTCCCACTGTGTACAAAGGAGAAAAGAGAACATCTATCAAAAGAAATGGGTGTGTTACTGCCATGCTTTTATTGGGAAGTTGAAATAAACAGATTCCCAAGAGTGATAGGACTCAATAGTATCTGTTACACATTCTCTAGAGATTCCTAAAGTACAAATTAGTTGCTTAGAGACCAACAGACTTAACTTCAACTTGAAAGCTTGAGTTTCTATTTCAACAGATTTACTCAAATACTTTCTAGGCAGTGAGGCTAGATTGTTAACATTTAGCAGTTTTTGACAATGACACAAGAGATGGAACTACATCATTTCAAGTATGCCTGTTCCTCTTTCCTTCAGGCCACAAGCTTGTAAAATATGGAGTTATACCAGAATTTGATTTTTTATACATGCAAACCTCTGGGGATCTATAATATAAACAAAAAGGAAAAAATATTTTGGTTGTCAAAACCAGTAAAGCTGATGTATTAAGAATGCAGTGTAATACAAGTATCATCTCTGGCAGCAGGTCAGGAAGGACAGAATAGAAGGAAATGTTCCAGGACTACAGTAAAGAAGAGAGAGTGGGCATGATCTAGGGTAGAGGTGGGGGACAGGAGTAATAGGACATGAAGTTAAAGAAAATATTCTTACAAAAAAGCTGAATAGGAACAATATATATGTTCTTTAATATGGACTTTTTTTTCCAGAAAGTCCTTGACCTTCAACATTTGCAGGTAAAATCAGGCGATATAAAAGGTCAGAATGAGTATTTTTCCTGGATGGGAGATGATTAGCCTATGCTCAGTCACCACATGGCTCATGACTTTCAGAATAATCTGTGCTTCTCTTCCGGCAAATATATGAATCTGTAATAAATGAGCTAAAATTAAAAACCCTAAAGCCCTTTCTATTTCCTGTCTGTAGAAAACAAAAACATTAATGAAAAATAAAAGTGCTGTTGCACTAAAATAATAAAGTCAAAGTAATGACCTCTCAAATCTAGAAATGCAATTAATACATGAAAAAATTCTCTTTGCTCTCCAAGTTGGTATAAGACATTACGAAGTTTTAAAGAAAACTAAATTTAAATACACATGGAAAAAATACCTAATGAAAAACTACATAACTGAAACTTAGCAAAAGAAAATGTTTGTTAAAAATAGTGCAAGACACAAAAACGAAAAGTGAGACTGATAAAGGACTGTTCATGAGAAAAGGTTCCAGCAGAATTTTGGCAATGTACGTGGTTAAGACACGATTTAAATCATGCTATAAAAGCATAAGCTAGATGATGCAGGTGGAAAAATCCCTACTTCGACTGTAGACTAATTTTAATGAGAAAATAAAGGTTGTATACCATTTTCATTACTGTGTACCATTTAATTAACTATGAAAATCATCATTAAGCAGCTTCTAGACTATTCATATCTGTTATGTAATACACGTGCATACATACAGGTGTTTTTCACCTAGGATGAACAGCTTTCAACTAAAATCTTCTCCACTTCCCTCAAAACAGGTGCTGAAGTCATGCACTACTGTACAAAAAAAAGGTTAGTGAGAACCAGTGACTGGAAGTCTGTACCACCAGAGTACTTACATGTTACATTTTAAACACAATTAACTATTCAGAGTAGCTAACAACCAACTTCTGGACTCTGTTTTGTTTCAAAACAAGGTATAATGTTGTTAACCATCATAATTTCAAGCATCTCCTTTTTTTTTTTTTTTTTCCCCTTCCTGACAATTCTATTCTAGAAAAAATTCTGTCCTTTTAAGCAGGAAGAAGCAGCAGAACTTGTTGCCTTAATGGTAGTTCTGATTAATTTACTATAAGAAAGTAATTTTCACACATTTGCTGTTCATTATATCTCAGATACAGCTTAAGAATGACAAGAAAATAATTTTACAAAGATAGTAGCTGATATGGGATATAACAGCAGTCAAAGAACAAATTGCCAGTTAACAAATGCTTATACTGTAACAGCAAAAAGCAGAAAGGGGGTCATGACTACCATAATAGCATTTTTAATTTCTGATCACTCCTTTCTCTCTTGAATGAAGTTCAAGGATCTTATTTACTGCTGAAAGTATGGTAGATTCTCTTAAATACATAATTTGGTGTATTTTCCCCTGTTAAAAATTCCAAGGCAAACAATTGCTTTTACTTAATTTAAAAGGAAAGGAGAAAACGGCCCTAAATTTCTATCTTTCATCAGGTTCCTACTGTCAACTCTGACTGTATCACAAATTCTCCATACGTTTTTGAAATGCTTCCAATATTCATTGGAAATAAAATTGTCTGACAATTGTTTATACCTGAGGGCCTGCTCCACATTTGCAAAGTACAAAGAATTGCAGATGCCTTTTGTCCAGCTGCACAGTTTAGGAAAGTGAACATATGTAGTTTTGCTACTAAATAAAATCCACAGGTCTTCTTGCTCCTGCTGGAACCACTTCTTGTTTCTACCAATTCTCTTTTGAAGAAGCAAGTACTTATGCATTGTATAAATAGATCACTGACTTAAAATACAAAGCAGCCATTCAGAATAGACTAAAATTATATGAGTGGACAACAGAAACACTTCAGAGCTTCTCTTATTTAAAACTTTCTTCTCTCATTGAAAAATGTGTCTACTGAACAAGGATGGTGCTTTAAAGAATGGCTAATCTATACCTATATCTCTCATATTTCTTTTCTACTCCTACAATTGAGAAATAAATAATAAAATCATTTAATCTCTTTTTGATCATCCTATTTGTGACTTTAAGAACTTATAAATACCATTTAATGGCATGTCAAAGATTACTCTATGTGTACAGAATTGGTTTTCCTTATTCAGCTTGTGGCTTTGTTTGCGTGGAAAATCCCCACCCTGCCTTTCACTTGTAAGAGCAAAGTGAGAAAATGCTTATTTTCCCTTGTTATTAATAAGAAAAGGTTAAAGAAGTACACTTCAATATATTTGTGCAGATGAGTTCTGGTCAAAGTTTATCTACAATGTAACTGATAAGAACTAAATGAGAGGGATTTTTTTTCTGCCCCAAAGAACTGGCATTTTGTGTAGGAACACAGTGGGTTTTATGCACATTCTTCTTAGAACAACTGAGGTCCACCAAGGTTCTCTGTTTCTTCCCAGGGACATAAACTGTCTTCTTTTTCAGGTCTCAGTTATAATAAAGTAAATCTTTACTAATGCTCAGCCACATCATTACAGAAACAATACAGAAGGATAAAAGCCCTCTTCTCCCAACACAGTGGAAACTCTCACAAAAGAAAGGCAGTCTCTGTGATTTACTATTACATAAGCATCTATAATATCATTGCTCCACTAGAAAGCTAGGGGCTCAAATTATAATGTGGCATCCACCTAATTCTGTATATCATGCAGAGCTTCCAGACTTAATCCATGATGTCCACCCAAAATTTATTTTCATAACAAAAAAGGCAAGCTATGAGATTTCTTTAGGTAACCAATAAAGAAAACCAGACATTTAAAGAGAATATGTTCCAAAGATTTCAAAATAAACAGGAAAAAACCTTCTGATAGGAAACTTTACTTACAGACTTTTGCCAAGAGCTTGCAAGTACTCTGAATGCATGAACAACCCTTAATGGTTATGACCAGCCTCATCTAGGACATACATTCACAGCTATGGGCCCAGGTGCAACATTTGAGCTCAAGTCCTTACACTCACTCCTGATGGAGCTGTGCTGTAGGAGTGGTGATCTGCAGCTCTGTTTTGCTTGGGCCAGGGCATGGACTGTTGATTGCCTTCCTAGCTTGACCTCAACCTGCCTTCCCACTATGGATCTGTCTGACATTGCCTGGCCTGATCCTGACTTTCAGGCTGACTTCCCAGCTAGACCATGGACCTGCCTCCTCACCACAAACTTGCTAGATGATCTTGACTCTATGTTGAGTGTGGTTATAGTTTCTGGGCCTATCTTGCTCCCTTTGCTCAGGCTGAAGGACTGGGTCTTGGTTTGTAAATGTCCACACCCCACTGGCCGTCTGACGACTCATCTCTAACCCCTTAAGGAGTAGCCTTATACATATGCAACATTGCAAAACCAGAAACAGCCCATTCTTGTGTAGGAATTGTGCTCATGGGAGTAAGGAGGAAATTGTTTTATGTTAAGGCTCATTAGCAACCAAAAATCAATTAGATTTGATTCTTGCATGTTTAATTTTATTGCTTTCACTGAACCAGTCTGTTTGCTTTTAACTGAGTGGGTCTATTTAAGAACTTTCATGTGAAGCAGAATTGCAATTTCTAGATATGCAAGTAAACAAAATCAAAATTACTTCTACAGTTCCACAGTTTTCAGAGCAAGTTTTCTCAGAAGAAAAATCTATGAAAGATTGACTTAGCACTCCAGAATTTTAGTAAATCTCAAGAGTTCAAAACTAGGTTTTTCTTCATGTGAGTTCAAAGTCTATCAACCTACACAGCTAACTTCTTCATCTTATCTTTTACTTAATTGTCTAAATTGGAACTTCTTGCTGATCACTGTTTAGAAAAGAAGAAAACACTACTGAAGTTCCACCGTTTGCCCAATGCCCTGTACTTATCAGTAGTTCAGCATCTTCAAGTTCATAATTGTGAGAAGTAATTTGTAATTCCAAAGTAGCTGGAAGGTGGATAAGGTTTAGCTTACCTCCAAATACTTTAATAGCACTTATTTTTCCAAACCCTCACCTCTTTTTTTTTTTTTTTTCAATTGTGATATCAAATACACAATAACTTCCCTGGTCACATATTCTTGAATTATCTGTATTCTATCTGGTAAAATCTTCCATTTTTTAGGCAGAGATTCAAACTTCTTCAGTCATCGCTGATCAATAGAGGGCAATATATAGCAATGTGGTTACTACACAGGTGGAACTATACAAATAACAGTGCAGTATACTCAAATGAATGAAGTGCAGTCAGAAATTATTTTTTAGACAGTTGGGTTTGGCACCGTTTCAATTATAAGAATTCAGCCAGTAGCTGAAAAGAGGCAACAATCTCGTATCTCAAAATGGGACTTGAGGCAATATTAAGAGTTCTCAAATGAAGATGGAGATAACCCATTAATTCTCAGGCCCTTTGTTAAGCTGGGGGATTCACTGTGGCATTCAAGTATGAGAGCTCTTATTTTGTATGGCATAATAAGATACAGCATTCAAGGCAGTGGTTGAGATTAGAGTGTTTTCATTAGTGAAGATTAAAGGCTGTTTTCTGTAGACTTAAATGGTTTAGTAATAGTCTGTTTAAGATCTCTTACAGTTTTTAACTGAGTATTGTAAAAGCTTCGATTTCACTAATGCCATCTGAAAATTGTGTGGAAGATTTCAAACAAATATGTGGATCAGCATAACAACCACAAGTTATACAATGAAGTAGCAAAGGCCTGTTTAACCTTAGCTTTTAATTTCAGGGGTGAGAGAATATTCATTCTTTACTTCAAAAATTTCCACTCCCTGTTCCTCAAATTTTGGAAAAAATTAAGAAGATAATTAACACGTCTATCCTTGAACTTAGGTTCTTAATTTAACTAAGTCAGTGACATGATTTGCATTAATCCAAAGAGCATAACACTGGTTTAGTGAATGTATTTTTCTCATATCATCTTGATCTTTTCTTTGCATACTGCTTCTCTGAGAACAAGCTTATTCATTTTTTTAGGCTGCTAATGTAAACTGTAGACAACTATTTGATATATTTGATAGAAATCATTTTAGCAGATTTCAATGAATCAGTTTATGAAAACATTTCCTTTCTTCATGGACTTTGGACTTGAATATTTTATTGGCTGCAAATAAGAAGAATTTCCCAGTCTTTCAAGTATATTACGATATTGAGACGAAATTAAACTAACTCATTATTAACTCAAAACATTCTTGTAATTCTTATTTAATCTTTAAACTATTTGTACTTAGAAGTATACTATTAATTTAATAGTGCCAATTCTATACTCTGTTTAATGGAATTCAATGAAAGGTTGCATGATTACACATTTCACTTGCTGATAGGCAAATATTCAGTATCTTTTTTAATTTTAAGCTCAACTGTCGTATTTCTCTCCAACAGTTATCTACCACTAATATAATTGATCAGGTACTTAAAATAAGGAAGGTAAAATTAAATAGAATTTACAGCTTTAGGCAATGTTACAGAAGACAGAAATCAACTGATCTTCTGTACTCCCAAGTAAGTTTTACATCAGAATTCCAGGTTCAAGGATGAGAAAGAAAATGGTCCATAAAGTTTGGTTTTACTAGTAGTAAATCTAAAGGCTATTTACAATTCATGAGGACCCTTGTTGTACAGAAAAAGAAGGTCCAGTAGTAATATGGGAGATTCCAGTTTTTTAGCATCCATGCCAGTTTCACTTTAATTATTGAAGAGGTTAAAGCAGAAGCTGACAGATTGTTAGCTGAACTCAACCTAGACAGACAGCACCATTCTATTCAAGCCAGTTTTGGGGAAGTTCTGCTGCACCATATGCTAGAATCAGTTCAACAGCTAATTAGTGCTTTTTATAATACAATCATTCTCTCAAGGAAATTTCTTATAGATGGGCCGCAATTACAGAGTAAGAATAAAGAAAGAATAAAAATCTGAATAGCATATACCCTCACTGACTTGTTTACTCCAGTCACAAATAAAGGTCAGCATGGTAAGACATCTTGAATAACCTTTCAGCTCAATCCCAGTAGTGCTGACATTCCTGGGCTGTATTTGGAAAATAAATATTGAATGCTGTATTGAATAACATCTTTTCTCCTCTTCTTAACAGCTGTGGTGTAAAGGATGGAGAAAAGTTGATTGTGCACCTAAGTTGTTATTATTATTAATAATTAATCTATTACATTAATCTAATTAAAATAAATTGCAAGAGGGATTTATGAAAGTTTAGAATTATCAGCTCAAGAAGGAAAATTATTATTATAACCATGAAGCATAGCTTACTTGCCAATAGTTCCATATATCAACTTTAGTTTATCAGGCAAAAGCAAGAAGCAGAATGCCAATTATTTATAGGTCAAAACCAAGAGAAAGGTGAAGAAAGATACTATGATATGCTGATATTATGGTATTTGCTACCTCTTTTCCTGGAACTTAATATGATTCTCAGAAGTCTGTTTTTTTAAGACTTATCTAGTCAAATAGACTGTTGAGGTTCAAGCTTTACAGTATCTCTCTCTCAGGCATTCTTTCTGCATAAACAAACTGATATGCAAAACACTTCAGCAGTCTTGATGTTCAAAGAAACTGTTAGAATGAGAACTCTGTAATTACACAGGCTTTGGGAAAGAAGAATTTGATGTACAACAGATGTAGAAGAGACCTATTAAGATGATGAGAAGAAGAAAGAGTCAGTTATTACGAAAATGGATATGCATCTGTGTGGTATTTCACAGACATGTGTAAGTAAGCTCTCCTTGCAGCCTCATACAATTGGAAACTATGCAGCTATATTAATAAAACTGTTTATTGTCTCACAGTATGTCTGCTCATGACAAGAACAGGCAGAGAAAACCCTTGTGAGCCAAAAAACAAAACTTCTAAAAAATGCATTCTGGAGAAGCTTAGCCTTGTCATGGTTCAATCACTTTGGCATAGCAAAAATAAAACCTGAGGAAGAGTTGACTTTTTATTAAGTACAGCAAGGAGGGAAGTTTCAAAACAAACTTTTGGTAGAGCATCAGAGCCAAAAGTCTACAGATTTTTAAGAAAAAAAATCATCATTTTTCAAAAGAACTCAACCTAAAAGCAAGTCCTTTGGTTTGGTTTATGTTTTTTATTTGCTTGGCGCTTGGTTTTGTTTTCTGCAGAAGGTGGTTTCACCAAACATCATAATATGGCTTTCTGAAATAAATTAATTAGTTTAATTTGTTTGCTGTGGATATACTAAGGTGATTCCTAAGTAAAGTCCCTCTCTTCCTTACAAAATCTCTTCCTTACAAAAATGTAAAGAAATCATGATAGTGACCACAGCTGGATTTCTCTTCTTCGATGAAGATATTGGCTGATGGTTCTAGATATGATTGTGAAGTGAGGAGAAACATTGACCTCTGTAGAGAATCCCTTTTCTCTATAGTAATTGATGCTCAGAAAAAGGAAAAGAGAGATTTATGGAAGAGATAGAAGGAATATTCCCATGGAAAATTTGTTATCTGAAACTAGACAGCTGTTGCTGCAAAAGAATCAGGCATTTCAGTGAAAACGGAGCCCTTTACCAAATAGGGGCTTATGTCTGGCAGCCTGGCACCAGCACTGAAATACTCTTGCATGGTGATTGTTGTCAGCAAATAGCAGAGCATGTCATCACAAAGGAGAGCTGCAGGTCTCAGTACAGAACGTTTATGACAACCAGGTATGACTTTGCATGTCTGTTTGCTTTTCTATGTGAAAAAAGGACATGCACCATTTTTTAAATTGATGCCATACATTAATTTGCAGTGATACTGGGATTGCAAGTTCCAAACCTCACATGCAGTGTTTGGAAATGATTTCTGTACGTGAATTGGAGTTCATTAGGATTACACAACAGCACACTACTGTAGCGTAAGTCTTAGCTCCTACAACAGTTAATACTTATGACTCCTTCCCTGGCAAAACCAACCAACCAACCAACCAACCAACCAACCAACCAAAATCACACACATTCAATTCCCATCCTACTTCTTATGCCTCACCCAGGCCACAGTTTTACTGGAACAACCTTGTGGTTGGCGTACCAGCTGAAAATGTGGGGAATTCCAGGGAGTCTTCAGTATAAAATGGACACCATCTGTATAGGGAAATCTGAAAGCAGTGGCAGGATGGCCTGGCATGGGCAAGGATCTCCACCACTGTTAGGCAGATGTTTTCTAGAACATTTTGTTCACATAAAGTCTAATATTCATCTACTCAATATGGGAGTTAAGGGTGCACTTCTGAAGCAGCTGATGGTCCAGATACCTGCATAGCCAGAATAGCAGCTCCTAATCATCCAAAAAGCCTTAATAGCATGCCATGATCTCAATTGTCAGCAACATGACATACCTGTCATACTATGTTGCAAACAGGGTTAAACCATGACAACACCTCAGGCACAGAGCAAACAAGAATGATATTCTGCTGGCTACACTCGAAAGAGATTCTCTTCTGTGCAGGACAAACTATCTGATTAAATTGGGAGAAAAGCAGATCGATCCCATGTGCTATCTATCTCCCACATGCCTTTCTCTCCATAGTGCTGGAATGGTATTTAAATTATGCACGCATTAGTTGGTGCGCTCATGAGGTGGTATTTTTATGTGCAGTCTTACGCATAGTTGTGATTGTCTGAGAATGCTGCTGGCACTTAACTGAACCTGAAAACTGAAATATTTTTTACAATGAAACTGTTGGTCTAGTATGTTATTTCATCCTGTACACTCTGTTTCCTGTATAAACAAGCGCAATTCTTTTTTAAAAATGTAGATGTCTGCAGGCAATGGATTTCAAGATGCTTAAATGGGTGCACAAAGCCCTATGAAAACGAATTGTGTAGGTGTTGCCATAATAGAGCTATACCAGCAAATATTGGCAAGGCAATAATAAATGAAAACTTTGAGTTGCAGATCTGACTGCGGGTTTGGGGGAAGCAATGGAAATAAAGCCCTGCTAGGTAACTAGGTAGAAAATCACCTTATCTTCCTTAGCCGCTTCCCAATAAGAAAATCTATCTCCTGTACTTAAATATCATCAGTAATTCTAACACAGAAACTCCTGATGGTTTAATAATGTAGTGAACTCTGCTACATTTAAAGCAAACTTTTAGGTTCGGCCTGTACTCCAATTTAATGAGGTGATGCATTTTTCATAGTTTTCCAAACTGGCATCAATGATGCACAAGAGCATTCTGATCGAGATACTGAAATACTGTATGTTCATAAAATATCAAAATAATTTAGACATCATGAAAAGAAGCTGGATTAGAGTAGATTTTAGAAGCAGAGGCTGATGAACCCAGTGAAGCAAGATAATTATTTCAAACAAAAATCAGAGAGAAAAGAGTATGTAAAAGCCTCATTTTTTGTTTTCAAAATATAATGGCTGTAGGTAATGAGCAATCATCATTTAAGTACAACATACTACAAATTAATAAATAACCATGTTTTGAAAATATGTTCACATAGCCAAAAGCAGGATGCAGCTTAACTAGTCCCCAGAAGAACTAAAATCTACATCATTTCAAAAGAAATCTTTCAAAATAAAGAGCATCTAGAGAAGAAATCAACACCAAGAAGGTGAGAGTAGCTCTTCTGTTAGTCACTGTCAATAAAACACCCCTCATATAGAAAGAAAGAAAAACTAAGAAAGGAAATAAAGTATAAATTTGTTCCTTTTCCACATTAGTACTTATCTCCATATGTAGCTGCCTTCTGGCCTTTCTGACCCATAAAGAGTTGAAAAAATAGTACTAGGATCTTCCTAAATAAAATACATTTCAAAATACATTATTTAATACAGAGAACAAGGTAGAAAATTCTAGCTGAATTCAACTGCAACTGAAATTATCATCAGGCTTACTCTTTTCCCTGCTTAGTAGAGCTGCCAGCATTGGATTATTTGTAGGGATAATATGGCACTTAAATGCTTTTACAATTTCTCTGTCTGTAGCCTTTTCCATATGATGTTCTGCTTTGTCTTCTTTCTGCTTCTTTAATCTGGCTCTGCTCTGTGCTCTATAATGTAGTTAATTTTACGCTTACACAGTGGAGCTATCATTTAGAAGTCCTATTCAATCTGTCTATAAATCCGATACTTGATTACTGGTAGAAAGTAGTTTTGGAACGTTCAGTATCTTACCTTCTAGATACTGTGCCTTTAGGGATACATTTCTTGAATGATCAAACAATACATTTCTCATTTCTTTAAGTCATATAACTAGAAAATTAACTACACAGATAAATATTATCTATATGTTAAGTGAGGCATGATACGAATGAAATCTCGATGAGACCACAATATTTTAAGGATAAAAAGTCATCTTAACCATCTTATCTAACCTTAGACCACATAATTTGTGTCAGAGGTCAGCAAGGGTGCCGATTCCCCAAGGAGACAACGGAGTGTAGAAATCCATCCTTGACTTGGGGGAAATGACTAAGCAAGGATTGGCAGAAAGAAAACATTATGCTTTGGTCCCTTGCACTGCCCATCACCTTGCCAAAGGGACTAGGAGGGACTGAGGGTGATGCGTGTTGAAGACAAGGGGAGGTGGATTAGAAAGGGGATAGGGGAGCTGTTATACTGAAGCTGAGCATGGAGGAAGGTAAGGAAATGGGTTCCCTCAGTGTTGTGTTTTGGTTTGGGTTTTTTTTTTGGTTGGTTTTCTTTTTTTTAGTATTCAGGGGTGAAGAGGTTGCTTTGTTTGCTTGCAATGTTTGAATCAGTAGTTCAAACTTCAGGTTAATATTAAGATACTGTTTTGACCATGGCAATCAGAAAGGAACAAATAGTTGAAAGAAATGCTTTTTATTTTATATTCTTTCTGAACTTGGATTAAGGACTTGATAAGATCACAGTAACTGAAGGTTTGCAGGACACAGGTAATAGTATCTTGTGATGAACACAATAGGCAGTTACCTGCTTAACTCAAACTTGCTGGCAGCAAAATTATGTGTCTATCTGTGCTCAGTGAACCAGAATGAAAAAAAATGTAGGATTGAGTTAGTCATCACCACCTTGTCAGAAGCAAAAGGCAGAGAAGGTGGGTTTTGAGTACAAACATTTTAAACCATCTTCTTCCCACCAAAGCTGTTGGGACCCTTCTTCTTCGTTGAAAGGCTACAGTGACAAAAGCTTTCTGCTAGCTCATAATTAGGGAAAAAAATACCCTTATCTGCCACACTTGAAACAGCATACTTGATTCAACTACAGACTTCAATATGACATAAAGAAGAAAATCATATATTTAGTTAAATTGCCTATTGTTACACAATGGATACTTATGCTTCTGTAGAACTGGTAGCCAAAAGTGACTTTTGGTGAGTCACTATTATCTGAGAAAAAATAACTGGTTTTGAAGTCTTCACCTTACAAGCAGCACTTGAGTTTAGAGATAGACAAATATCCAGAAAACTATCCCTTCTAATAAAACTGTTTTCTATTTCATTATTCTCTGAGATGACAACATATTTGGGAAAAAAAAATTGTCTGTTTTGAACATTTATTTTCCATGAACCCAGTCATGGCAATATCTGTGCCAAAGATTTCGCTTTGTTGAAGTGTAAGGGAAGCAGCTTCACCACTAGTCTGATCCACCTCCCCTCTGTGTGCTTCCTCCACAGTTTGTGCCTTTAATGGGTAGAGGTATTAACACTATACCTGTGACAGCAGCTCAGCAGACTGTCATGTTTAGAAGAAGATCTTGAAAGCAGTTCATGCAAATTACATGTCAGCCTGTCTTCTTCAGTAGAAGAGTACATTAAGAATACGGGAATCTTAAGCACTGACAAGTTAGATGAGTAAATACAAAAAGTTCTCTATCTGTCAAGACAGAATGAAAAAGGAAGGTGACAAAAAGTAGCAGAAAGTAGTTTGATTCTCATGAATTTTAGGTACAGCTAGCAGCAATGGTTAATAAGTCACAACTTCTAAATTGCTTGGTGTAGCAAAGATGAAGAGGATAGTAAATCTCAGAAATTAGTAGTACTAATGAGACTACAGAAACTGGAAGAAATATGATGACATATTAAAAAAGAGAAGTAGAGACACAAATGAAATGGGGTGGTTGGGAAAAAAAATAAACCTTCTTACTATAATCTTAAAAAATTGCACTTAGGAGAGGGGCAGTGAATACAAAAATCTAACCATATTTTATAAGATTTTTCTTGTATGCATTTTGCAAGAAACAAAATGTGGTTACCCTGATAAAGTTACATAGGCTGATCATGCTTGGATACTGCATACACTTCTTAAATGGAACCAAAGAAAAATCTGAGACCTTTCCCAGAGCTTTTGAGAAGCAAAGAGAAAGCACTGAGATGTACAGCTTGCACCAGCTGTAGTTGGGGAAAAAATCATCCTGTTTAGAGGAGTGCAGTGGCTGCTTCTCTCCAAGGAAACTTTCTCTGGAATTAGGCTGTGCTGCTCAATTTATCATAACCCAGAAGCTAAACCTAGGAGACAGTTTTAGTAAAGATGATAAAAAATTCCTGCTCCATTTGAAACAGGTGATGGAACAAGGACAGATAAATCATTTCATGGAATAGCCTATTTCATCAGAAATTCTGTCTATCTCCTGAAAACCTCTTGTCTATATAAAATGGACTGAGGAAGACTGTTTTGGTTTAAAACTTTCCTTCTCTCCTGTGCATTTGTTTTAGGTCATTGTTCCTCATGGTAACAGTGAAAACTTTGGTGTTCTCTTGTCTGTACATACTCTTTTACAAAAGGAGAAGAAAGCAGTATATTGTTGGTCTTTATCTTTTCTACTATGTGTAAGTGGTAGTCTCAAACCTGTGAGGCCACTGCGGCTTGGAAAGCACTTTTCATTAAACGGTTTGGTAGCCAGAATCTGAGTAATTCCATTCTCTCGTGAAAATTCCTCATTAGGCTGAGACAAATGTGTTCTGATGTTGCTCATTGAGAGCTACTAAATTCCAGAAAAAATAATGCATTTGTTAGGCTAAGCTATTTTTATCTATTCAGTCTGCTCTACTATTACTTACTTACGTGACTACCACTGAAGAGATTCCTGGAAGGAATTTCTGTGACTTAGTAGTTTGCAAATTATCAAACAGATTTTGCCTCCATTCTTATCAAAAACTTTCCAGATCAAGAGACATAACATTTAAGTAAAAGCAACAAACCAGGGGGTAATCATTGGTACTGTGGATGGAATAATCTGGTCTTAAATAAGCATAGAGTAAGCCACACAGACATGAGTAATGGATATCACTGAAAAGGTGACAAATTTAAGATTGCCCTGTCTGTGGGAAATTATCCAAGTTGATTTATCTGATTAGAATTGCAAGCACTGATATTGTGAATCCTCTGATAATTCCTAGTTTAAAAAGAGACACTAATGGACACCGTCCTTCATCCCCTGAAAAAAAAAGATGAAGCAAAGTAATTTAAAAAAACCCAAAAGAATAGGTAATAGAAGTTTTCATTCCTCATTGTCAAATAGACTTTTTGTCTGTTACACACAAACATTATTTCCCTTGTCTCAGGAAACTCTTATTATCATAATTATAACGTTTTTAGTGTCAAAATCAAAGTGACCATCATAAGAATTCTGTGCTAACAAGGGTGGCAAGAAATGCTATAAATCTTTTTAAGTTGCCCAAATATATCATATCTAAGAACCGTAAATCGATAAAAAATATCCAATAGTTTTAACTTAATGAATTCTTCACCAATATTTTCTTTTTCTCATTATTTAATTCATCCTTATTGCAAAAAAACAAGATGAAAGGAAAGCTGCGACTCATTTCAGTCCTAAAAATTGCTGAGAGTATCGCTCTGTGGAAACATTAGCAAAATTACTATTTTTCAGTTTATGCAGAATGCTTAATTCTTCCAGTAGTTAATTTTACCATTGTTTTGAAACACTACAACACAAATACTTAATCTATTCAAACTCATTACAGGCTGATATCCATCAGAATTAATCTTCCCTCCAATTAGCTACGCCAGAAACCTTAATACTTTTTAAAGAAAAAACTGAGGCCATGATAAAGGGAATGGATTTCTAAATTTACATGTGTATGTGCATGCACATGAATTATGTGGAAAGTATTTAAACGTTAAAATCTCTAATGCAGCCTTCAGAAATGTTGTAACTGGCATTAGATTCTTATGAAGAAAAAATATTTAAGTTGAAGTTTTTATTATTTAAGGTAGATCAGTTCAGGAGTCAAAAACCATTAAATAAAAGTTAAAGGGTTTACCTCAGAAAAATAGAGAACAATCTTTTCTTCAGACTGAGATGATTTCATGCTCTATCAGCGAAAATATCCGAGTCTCTAAGATGGATGCTTCACTGCTTTCTCCTACACTGGAGAGTTTTCAGTTTATATAAGACAGAATAGACACTTGCTTGTATAGATGGTTTGGTACCATCTGTTTGATCATCCAATAGGATGATCTAGTCAATCCAGCACTAACTACTTTTATCACATTTTCTCCTCTTTATGAAGATTTTGAATTGTTGCATACTCTTAACCTAACTGTGCATTTCCTTTAATGTATTTTTATTAATTATTTTAGTGGTCTGCCCCATTCATTTGAAGTAGTTTACCTTTATGCAATTGGAAGCAGCCTTTACTTCTGCAAGAGCTGCCACAGAATCAGGGGAGAACAAATGAGCTCAAAACAAAAAAAACAAAGATAATTTTGTCAGCCTGGAAAATGATAAAGGGAGAATTTAAGTACTGAGTTTACAAACTACTGAAGATCGGAGAAAGACAGAGCCCACAAATTGTTATATGATTTTTATGTTTAAATGTCTTCTTGTAATCTCTACAACTGTGTACCAAAATAATATTACTCTGAAAAGCCAGAGATTTCAAACCTCTTTTTTTACATAGGATAAGGTCAAAACAGTTCCTTGGTAGTGTGAATGTTTTCTAAATGAACTTGATACAGATAATTAAAAAAAACTTAACACATTCTATTTCTGAAATATAAATTGCTCGTTGCAGACAACCAATTTATTTACAGATAGCATACAAGGATATCACACAGTTTTAAAAATTGTATCTTTCACATGATCATATTTAGAAATGGTTACTTTACATGAGAAAACACATTTCTATCCTAGAAATGTTGAAATAGTATGAACACAAACTCTTTTAGTCTACCTGTATGTCTTTTAATATTTGTAATTCTCAATTTCGGGTTTGTTAAAAATATATATGCACACACACACACAGAGGTGATGTTAAGACCAGCTGAAGGGCAAGGTAATCTAGAGCAACTTGTCCTAGTTCTGAAATATTCAAAGTTTATTACTTTACTGTGGTGACTTTTAAGGGAGAACTGATTTCAACATTAGTTGTAAACATTCCCTAGCAAACGAATACATTTCGTAGGTTAGGATTTCCGAATCTTTAAGAGTTTAGACAAATATTGCAGAGCTAATGGTATTGAACTTTAAATATCTATGTGTAGGTATATAATTTATGTATCATATATATAAAAAAACTCTGGGATTGTAGAGCAGCAGCAGAAATTGACAGCTGGGAGCAGAAATAGGACAGTTTGTCAACATGCATCCTACATTTCAGAAATAAAGAGGCAAAAAAACCCACATTCCATGGAACCTATTAAAGGATTTTATAATCTACTAAGCTTCTTTTAAGTACTGACCTCTGTCCAACTACAACATTGTTGCTTCTGTGTCAGTTAGCTAACATATGAGTAGGAGGAAAAAATTTTGATCCTTTTGTTTCGCACTTCAGCAACAGCATGTGCGAGACATTACTATTGCTGTGCTTACTGGCCTTGAACAGCCTTCTTCTGTCTAGTATGCTCAAAAGACACATCAGAAACCTGTATCTGGCTTTGAATTTGAGCTGTCTTTTTCTATATTGGGAATGGTAGTGTAACAAACTTTCTACCGCCTGCAAACAAAGATGTCATTTTATTTTTGGTTTGTTTGTAGTCGATATCAGTGTCAACAAGAAGGCCATTTTGAAGCTGTTACAAAGTTGGGGAGAAAAATATAAAATAAGCTTTCTTCCTTCTTGGAACAAAGTTTTGAATATTGAAATAAGCACCATCAGAGAGAAAAAAAAAAAAATCAGCATGTACAATCCTCTCCTTCAACACAAATCTCCTCCAGAGCTATGAGAGTTTCCAAGACAGGTGTTTTTCTTTGCCAAATGACAGATGCTCTAACGCAGGATGAAGGCGAAATGCAAATCTCCAAGAGAGCCCAAATACTTGTGTGTGCCTGAGGAAAATTTAAAGACGAATTCTCCAGGGAAAAAAAACCAAACCCAAAGAAACCAAAAAACCCCGAAAAAACACCAACACCTACACACAAAAAAAAAAAACCCAAAACCCCAAAAAAACCCCAAAGCCAAAAGAAGCAACAAACTAACCCAATCCCAGACCTTTAAGAAAGGGTTAATTGATATGTATATCCCCAAAAAACACCAAACCCATAAAAAATTGGGGTATTTAACAATAATTTTCCGAAATAGGGTTGTAGTCAAGCTTCTATAAAAACGTTTATCTTTGACTATCATCTAAGCCCTCATGCTTAGCATCAGAAACATTGTCTAGTACCTAAAATTCTAGTATGAAACATTTACTAGTATGAATATACATTTTAGTCTAGCTGTGTGCTATTCCTTCCTGGAAAAGTAAATAGCAAAAACTGTACACTGACCAACCATAAGCATTTAGCAAACTGATACATCACAGAGAGGAAGCATTAGAATACAGCCTAAATATTTGTATGTACTGCTTGCACTAATTCAAAAGCCCTCTTCATGTGCTTCTTGTAAATTCCTCACATTCATTCCTACCCAACATAATATAAATTCTCAATAACATCTCAAGAGTGTGACTAACACACATCAAATAAGGTGCACACAATCATAAATAATCCTCCTGGTCATCTAATCTCCAAAGTTTAAGCTATCACATTTCTACCTTACAGTGAAAATTACTCAAAAAAAAAATATCAGATGTTCAGAATTACTGCTAAGAAACCAAACCAGAATATTTCAACACCACTCTTTAGAACTTCCCATCCTCAAGAGCTGCAGAAGTAAAAAAAAAAGAATAAATGTAGAAAAGGGCAACAAGGACCAAAAAAGATCCATAACGTCTTTCTCTGAGCAGCTACTAAAGGGACTAGGGCTCTTTCCAAGTAAAAAGATGACAAAGGAAATGCAATAATTGATCATAAAATCATCAGCGAAAGGAAAACAACCTGAAGAGGGAATGATTACTGATTGTTTCTTACAGTATGAGAAAAGGAGGGCAGGAAAAAACTAACAGGAGACAAGTTGAAAATAAAAGATGTGTTTCTTCATTCAACATGTAACTAGACAGTACCACAGATGTAGATGATTACAAAAACATACTTGAATTCAGAAAACAAGAAAATTAGTGGTGAAAAGAAGAAAAATCTCAGCCTATTAAAAACAAAGAAATGACATCTAATACATGAAGCACCTGATTCACAACTTGCTGGAAGCTGGGTGATAATAACAAGGTTAACTATCACTCCATTCATGTCTCATTTACTCTCATTGTTAGTCTGAATCAGTGTGAGCGTAGTATTTATTTCCCTTATACAACATGTCCTGCCATGTTTCTGTTCAAAGAGGTCAAATAGATAGGAGTAAATAGCACCTTATATCCTCCTGTGTACACATTCCTCCAGAATTAGGTGACTGCAATATACTCTCCCTTAGGCAGTTTTCAAAGTTGTTCAATCATTTCAGGTGCAATTCTATACCATCTCCATTAGGTAGGCATACAAGTTTCACAAACTCTTTCAGGATACACTTGTGGATCTCAGTTTTGACAAAGATATAAAAAAATAGAAAATGATAAATTGAATTTTTGTTCATTTTATTTTGCATGTATAAAAAAGCATAAGATATAAGTGAAAGATAAAATATTTTTAATTTAGGAGCCAGTATCTGCAAGGAATCTCAAGTTATTTACTGAAAATAAACTTATTGGAGGTTTAAAATCCCAGTCATCATCAGAGTCAGACATACGGAGTCTTAAAGACAAAAATGTGTCTTTTTACACCAAGCAGTTGAGTAAATACCAGCATTTTGTTACAATAAAAACTTAAATTGCTTCAACAGCGATTTGAATTCATTAACTTATATTATAAGATTACTAAACAGGCCAAAGTCTTGCAAACAAAAACGGGAATTTTACCTTTCAGTTTTACAAATCGTTTGACCTTTAGAGTCATGAGCACTCAGCCATGGGAGAAGAAAGAATAACGTCAGTATCTTGGATGGTTTTGTTATGCTTCAGCAGCGATACCTGAAATGCATCTCATGATATTATTTTTATTTTTGTTTGTCATAAGCTTATGATCTGCAGCTAACACAAGCAAGTTAAAAGCAGCAGAATCAGACAATGACAGCAAGAGCTGCTATCTCTCACAAGACAGATACCTTTATAGGTAGCACCTGGACTTTCATTCAAAAGCTGTAACAATTCAGATATAATGAAATGCTATAACAGCAGGATGGCATTTTCAGTTTCCAATCTGACAAAGCTACAGTGTAGGACATTCCAAGGTTTCATTATTACTGAAAGCACTTCACAATTTAAAATGCTTTCAAAAGCTTTCTGCAGAGACACTGGCTAGGTGTGAGGCAGTGAACTGTTAAAGAGGTGGGAAAAGAAATATATGGAATTATTTGGAAGATAAATTTTCTTCTACCATGACTGTTTAAGAACAGCACAGATATTAGCAGCTGCCTACTCATTCTTGCACCAGGCAATTATTCTGCTGCAAAATGTAATACAGCACAGGGGAAGACAGTTTTCTATTTGAAAAGTAAAAATTTGGAGAAGGAAAATAAAATTAAATAGAATTGGTTAATAATATTCCAAATTGCGCAGTTTTCATTTACCACGTGAATGACAAGGAAAAGAAGCAAGTATAAAGTAGACAGGAATAAGTAAAACTAATTACACGGCAATAGGGAAACTGAATTCTGTCATAGTCCATTTTAAGATAATGTCCATGTTCTCCCTCCTCTTTTGTACTGTCAAAAAATTGCTTTCAGTCGCAGGTATTAATAAAGTGTATTCCTAACCCTTTATATATTGTTCAATAATATGAAATAAAGGCAAATAGAATGACAATTAATGCAGGAACTTTCTTCACAGTACCTTAGTCTTTTAATGGCTGTGCCAATAAATGCACTCTAATCTCACCTGGCTTTTGTCAGTGAATTTAAAATCCTAAAAACGCACTTGTTTCCAGAAGTTTACACTTTAAAATACAATACTTCAAAACAGAACAGAATTAAAGGATAGCAGCACCTAATTTGGTATTCACTATTGCAGGGAAAAAATAGACAAAATAGAAAACAAATATACAAAGTCATTGACATTTCTGAGTGCAAAGAGGACAAGGATTAATTCAAAAATTTTGTAAAAATGATGGGCAATCTGTAATGCTGAAAGCAATGGGAACAATGTTTTGTAACAGAAGGACCTTTAATATAAGGTTATAATCTATTTTCAAGAAGGGTAGACACTGCTTCCATCTATTTGTTTTGTACTTCAAGGATGTGTAGCAAAAGCACAAATGTGTCTGAAGACCAGCAATATCACACTCAAGGCTCATTTGAGCATTTAACTATCTTTTTGAGTCAGTTTATAGGAGTCATATGAATGACAGATTTTTGGTGTTCCACAGCAGTAGATTGTCAAAAACTATTTCTTTTCACTTTAAAGCACCCTGCCTTTTATTTCCTCACTCAGATGAGCAGATGATGAACCAGCACTGGTGTTCCAGAGACTCTCTGCCTGCCTCTCTGCTTCCTGCACAGAACAAACCCCTGCAGGTATACAGGGTCTGTATAGAGAATTCCAAAGCAGTGTTCTTGCTTTACAATTTTCAGAAAATAACACACAGTAGGCTTGCAAACCACTACCAATTTATCTGCCATTCATGCTACATGCTACTTGCCAGTAGTTTTATTAGGAATGCACTGCCATAGGTTTATGCATGTAGTGAGAAATCTCTCACTACATGTAAGTATGCTCACTTAGCATATCTGATTTGCACTGCAGGAGAGGCATTGACAGGTGGTACTGGTGGGACTAACTGTACTAATTTATTTTCCTATTAGCCAATTCAAGCATGCAACAACTGTAGTTCACTATTAAATCCAGCAGCATAGAGTAAGAATAAGTTTATTTGTATATTTCAAAAGTTGGGTATTGCAACCAAAATGTACACATAGTTGGAAAATTGAAGTTATACTGAAAAGTTATAATACAGGAATTTGGGGTGTATATCATACTCTGTTCCTATCCAGTATTATCAGGGCATAAGAGACAAAAATGAAATGAGTATAAGCTGGCAGAGCTCTTAAGAACTTGGTATTTGAGTAGGTAGGATCTAGATCTGCTCTGACTACTTTTCTGACTTCTATGAAGAGAAGACAGGTTAAGTCTTTAACACCTATGAGTCTCCAGACTGCCAGCAGGGTACAATGTCTCATAACTCATCTAGCTCCAGTGGTAGAGCAAAGTTTTAAGAGATAGCCCCATGAGCTCACACTCTGGTCCTGTAGCGCTGGCCAAGCTCTCTTTAAGGAACAGGAAACAGACAAAAAGGCGGGGTCACACAAGATGTAATATTTCTATATTCCTGTATTTGGTGCTTCTCCTCTTTGTGATATTCTATGAATCTGATAAAGGGTCTCACCTCAGGTGATTCAGGGGTCTATTAAGCTTTCATTTTATCAGTGCTGAAGAGTACAGCGCTCTCTCTGCTACCTCCCTGTCCACTGACTTTCCATAAATTAGTCTTCACAGCAAAACAGTACAAGTAATGCCTGCAACCAGGAGGTACATTTGTGCGGACTGCACCCTGGATAGGAAACAGCTATCATCTCATTTTGAGCAGCAGAACAAAAAGGCAGGCTTGTCTGGGCCATATGAGCTGTCCCACTTTACAGGTCTTGTCTGCAGTCTTGATGTTTTATTTCCTTCAACCTTCAAAAGCTTAAAGAATATTTTACAGTTGTCCCATCACCCATTAATTCTAGACGGGAGATAAGAAGTCATAGTTTCTGTGCATCTGGTAGAAAGAACATGGGCTGAATGGAAGATATCCTCAGATCTGAATTCAGAAAATATTTGTTATGTGCTTTAACAGAATACATCAGTTCTGATCTATATTTCAGAGGCAAAGTGCTGCAATATATCATTCAAATAATGGGTTCCAGAACACAATAGAAGCAAATGACAGTCCAACTTAAGCTGAAAATAAACTGATTTATCTTGAAAAATACTTTTTGTTCAAAGCAATTACCATTCCTTTCATAGCATTGCTAGATGAAATTTTATGTAATGTTTCTATCTGATATCAAATGTAGTAAAATTAGAATCTGAAGGCCCTAGAGTATTTGGCCAAACATCACAGCTTTATTTTTACCTTTGTCAAACTGACATCATCTTGTCGATGATTTTGCTGATATTGCAAAGTAAGGAAAACATTTTAATGCAAATAGTAGTGCTATGAGCGCTTTTGTAGGTGTTATGAAAGTTTCTGTAGAGAAGCTGTCTTTCACAAACATTTCTAGCAATGATACAAGAACTTGGTAGTTCTGTTCATTCACTGCACAAATTTCACAAGAACATTGTGTAAGAACTGACAATGTTTGTTTTAGTCCTCACAAACTTGAGAAATACAAATTCTCCCCTTTGTCTCTACTGTACATGAACAAGACACTTCTTTAAAAGTAAGTAGACAAGACTTTTATTTCCCCTCTGTACCTTAGGAAGACTTTTGGAGAATGAAAAATTTCCAGTTAGAACATTTAGAGACATGATGGAGACATAGAACCAGAGAAGTCATGCAAACAGAAAGCTTAGGGAAAGGTAAAAGAAATTTTCAGCAGTTCCTAGTGAAGGAAGAGACAAATTAAATCTTGTCTCCTTAAAAAGTCAGTCCCCAAAGACTTCAAAGGAAAGGAAGACTAGACTTCATCCTACAGGGATTCAATATGCCAATTACCTTGTAACCATACTACATATACATATATATATATCCCTATGAGCATCTAAGAAAGATCATATTTAACAACAAGTTCTGATGCACTTGTAGCTTCCCAATACTTGAAGAACGCAAATAGAGACATGGATTAAGAGATGGAAGTATAAAAATAAAGTGTAGACTGTGGGACTGTAAGAGATAGACACTGAATTATAATTCTCAGCTTCACAAACAAGTACTAGAATAAAGTTTAGCTATCTCTCAAAGGGTTGTAACCTACACTCAGTATAGATTCTAATATAAATAACTGAGCATTTCAACATATCAAAGAATAAGCCAACAAGACAAATTCAGTAAGCTGCAGAAGAGTGCTGTTCCAGTTCATTTGGCTCCATTCCTTTCTATTTTCAATGAAATATTTGAAAAGATCTATAAGCTACTCTCATCTTAGGTTCAGCATTGTTTACCCATCTTTATGGAGGTCTGTTAGGGCTAGCAGCAAGTCAGTCTGAAAGCTATTTTAAGATTTAAGGAGAAAAAATCCACCAGATGGTGAAGCTGAGAGGGGTTTAGCAAGTAAGCAACTCAAGTATAAAACAATTAAATATTTCTTTTGAAAATATCAGTCTAGTTAGGCACTCAGAAAACAAGTTAAGCACTTAGAAAACAAACAATATGATAATGTGCTTAGTTTGATCTAGAGACCGAAGTAAAGAGGAAGCACTTGTTAATTTTAAAAGTCAGGTTTAGGTGTATTACAGGAAAACCACTATCCATGGCACATTAAGTCATTTTTTAAACATTTATTAAACAGGTACTGAAGTCATCCACTTTATCTTATGTTTGCTGTGATGGCACTATGTACCACTAGGCACTTTTGGTGTGTTTTCCAGTACCAAAGCCAAATTCACTTAGAGTCAGTGTAATTACATTATATAACATTCTTGAGGCAGGAAGACTTCTGTTTATCTCATTTTCAAGTTCTTTTTTGGGCCACAAGTTAATCATATGGTAAAGAAAATTATTTGTCAAAATCATAGAATTTTGGGCAGGAATAATTACAGAATGGTTGAAGGATTCAGCTATTCTTGAATACGCTTCTGTACTACTGAAAAGTATTTGATAAACGCTGTTCAGTTTACTAAA
>JANHGB010038538.1:573-14649 GCA_026283785.1 Coracopsis vasa
GCGGGAGGGAGGACCTCGGTGCGGTCCCTCGCCGCCTGCCGCTGCTGGCCGTTGCGGGTCAGGGCGGGAGCCCCAGTCCGGTCGGCGAGGGGCGAGCGGCGGGTGACCATTGGAGGCCCCTGCCTCTGCAAGCATGAGCGGAGCCCCGCTCGACCCTGCGAGGTGCCGTGCCTGGCACAGTAGCCTTTCCAGAGACAGGAGGTGGTTACCGTGACCGGAGGCGCTCGGGGCACGTCCGCGGTGTGACCTTTCAGCCAGGAGATGAGGCGCCCCAGCCTGTCCAAATATAAAGAGAGCGTGCTTGATTCCCAGGCAAAAAGGTGCTTGCCTTCAGCTGGATTGAGGGCTTGGGAAAACCCACAAGAAATCCGTACATGGACATTTTTAGATGAGGTCCTGCTGGCGAATGGGGCTTCTCACAGGGGAAAAGAAGCCTTTTCAGTTCCAGTGTTTTGCATGTTAAAAGAATTGCCTATGGGCAAGTGCAGTTGTGGTTTGTTTTTGTTAATGTATCATGCAGGAGAAGGAAAGAGTCTCGGAAGAAAAAGCAAACCACACCCCATGTGCTTTTCAGCTGCCTTTGCTAGAGCCATTGTTAACATAGCGTATCTTAGAAACAGTTTCTTAAAGAACACATGCCACTCAAATGAAACTTGGGCTTTAGCATAAATATATGCGGTCTGTGCATACCTGCATGGGATGTATCGTTGCAACAGTGACAATACCAAACTCTGAATAATTAACTGTAGTGCAGGAAAAAAAATAAATGTTTCAATTAATATTTTTGCCAGCGATTACTTTCTAAGGTAAGTCTAGTAATCATAGAATCATAGAATACCAGGTTGGAAAGGACCTCAAGGATCACCTGGTCCAACCTTTCTTGGCAACCTGTGACCTAAACTGGATGTTGCAGCACCCTGTCCAGCTGAATCTTAGAATTCTGTGTCCAGCACCAGGGGGTCCGCAAGGCAGTAACCATACAAAGGCGTAACAACAGATTTAGAAGCTATTTTATTGTTGTCTATATTAAGGAATCTTTCTAACTCTTAGGAAACCCATATCTTAGCTTTTCTCAAATACATAGTACAAATCTTTCCTTTGTATTGTTACTAAAAAGACCCACTATCTTTACACACATGAAAACAAGGATTCGAGCACCTCAGAACAGAAGGACTTCTGGATATCCGTCTTAGCAACCTCCCTTATAAGATCACATGTATCTGCTCCATCCTTGGCAGATGTTTGCTTGAATTCTCATGACAACATCTATGAAAGAGATTCCACAGTTTTCCTTAGGAACCTCTTACAACTCTATTACTGCTGGGGAGCATTCTCCGTTTGCTAGGGCAGTGTAACACATTATCTGTGGTGCCTGTGGAATCTCCTGTTTCTGAATATTTTCAGTGGTTGGACAAACAAGTGTACAGTATGTTCTGTATACACGTTATCTTGCCTCAGTGAAAGCAACTGTACCAAGACTCTAACTACATTTCCGCAGATCACAAAGTACTGCAGTGTGATTCTGTGCAGCACCTTCATTTAGAAGAGGTAATGTGTTCATTCAAACACTGGTGAAAAAAACATTAAGTTAAAATAAATAACTTTTAGTCTGTTTTTGTTATTAGGTTTCAGTGTTTGGTCTGGTATAAAATAAAACCAATCAGGCTTTTTGTCAGAACAAAATCAGAATGCAGAGTAATACCAGGGAAAAAAAAAAAAGGCATTCCTCCTCACAAAAGTGACCCATATATTCACAAATTTACCTATGATCAATAAAAAAAACAGTGCAGAAGAAAAATAACTGTTCCGCTGTTTGCATTTCAAGGCACACTGTAGAAGTTAGAAAACCATCCAACTGAAAACACTGTTATGTTATCACTGATATGATATTTATTAGTTTTTTTAATCACATTCTTTTATCTGTCAGAATATCTCCTGCCATATTTACCTGGTTATGTTTTCTTTACCGTGTCATTAAAGAAGTATGTATGATTTTAGGAGAAATTAAACCAAAGTTATTATTAAAGTACTTCATAATGTGCAAGGAATCAAAGAGAGTAATGTACAAAAAAAGAAATAATAAGGTATTTTTAAACAGAATTACAAGTAAGTAAAATACTACATATGTGTAAAATCAAGACTTGCTAACTATAAGATCCCTTTATTTCCATACCTTTAAGCCTGTGACTACGAGAATTATTATTCAGTAATAATGTAAGATCAAACATCCTCAATTTAAACATTTATGTAAAATTGCAAGAAAAGCTAACTTTGCTAGAACCCTAAGGAATTAAGTGATTAAATAGTTTAAGTAGAAAGAAAATGGATGTTAAACCCGTTATCCAATATCTTTTGGTAGCAGAATCCAAGTCTTTCCGAAGTTCAAGTCAATAGCAAATAGATTGAAACCACTTCTCTTCTTATCCACTCTATTGCTTTCCTGATAACTCAAAAGCCCAATAAACATCACTCTGTGTAGAAATGAAGTTTTGTTATAATAAAATCTTGTAAATCCACCAAAGGAGCAAGAAGAAAATAATTTCTTCTAGCAATAATTATTTTAAAGAGAAAATTTGTTATAGTGTAATGATCCAGCCAGTATAAAATACCATCTGATGCAGAAGACATCATTATCTGAGCTGCCCTATCTTTTTAGAATCTTCCACATGGGAAGTATATAGACTTATGGTCATTACTTGCATTTATTTGTACTATTTCAATCACCACAGTGCAGTACTATGCATTTCATAAAGGCAAACTTAACTCCTTCTCTGTACATTCTATATGTTAGAATTGCTTTCATCCAGCAGTCAACACAATTTTATTTGTATTCTGACTAGAGTCGCCAAAATTATACAACCAATTTTTCCCCTCTGTCACGGAGTTTCGAAAGATGGAGGAAGATTTCCAGGGCTCTCATGACTCTTTCTTTATCCTGTTCGTACATGCCCCATAAAGTATGAAGGGTGTAAAGTGAAATGTGAAAACCCCATTTTGGTATGAAGTGTGTAAAGCTTCCATTTTGGTGGCTGGGGCAATCCAGATTTGCTGGGGCCTATTTCTTCATGCTTCTTTTAAGACCTTTCTTTTCCTCTATACAAAAAAACTTGCCAGCTGATAATTGTTCACCCCCAAAGAAAGGGAATTTGTAGACGCAGGGACCCTATATTCAAAAGATAATAGAGCAGTGGAACTTATGGAAGTGAGGGGGTGGGATTCAGAAGGAGCCAGCACCAGCACTCTCCACAGGAAAAGGTCGAAGTTGTGCTGTGAAGAATCAGAATATATTCTTTCTGTCCAGAATATTTTAGTTTATGCTTATGAAGAACACCAAGCCATAAATATAATCCTAAAAAGGGGTGCAGGCCAACAGGCACAAGTTACATGAAGGGAAAATCCAACACTTTTTTTTTTCTAAATTTCAAAATAATCTATATTAAACACTGGAAAAGGTTGCCCTTAAAAAAGCTAACATGGACGAATCCCCATTCTTAAAGATACTTAAAACTCAGCTGGGCAAGATCCTGACCAAGTTATACAACATCTTAGTTGCCTGTGCTTTAAGGAAGAGATCATATCCAACCTGAATTTTCCAATGCTAAGAAGTACAAAATACCTTTTACTACTTTCTGTATTTCTTGATTTTTGCATTGTATTTTCCAAAGTATTCCTCCTTCTATCCATCCTCTTGAAAGAAACCCTGTGCCACCAATATGATAAATACCTTCCATTCTCTTTTCTACAGCCATACCCTGTCATTGACTGTTGATAATGAAATTAATCTTCTGTATGTTGAGAAGGTTTATATTATTACATAAAAGTATAAAGTTTTATTTAAAAGCACACCTTGAATTAGATGTATCATCCAGTTTCATCAGTGCTCTGAAAACTATCCCTTTGATTTCCTTTGTGCAGCATATGAATTGTAGCACAAGAAGAATATTAATCAGCTGCAATAGCTTTTCTATTTGGGCCTTAATGAAGAAGAAAGGGTAAGCAGTATTACTATTTAAATGATTTCTTGACAACAGATAAGGTACTTTCTGCAAAGAACTCCATATGACTTTAGAACAACAGTTATCCTAGTGCTATTTAAGTACTTCACCATACAGTCACTACTGTCAAGAGTATTCACATTAGTGATTTGACAAAGATGTTCTTGAGTTGCAAACTTCAACTTGGTAATGCTTTGTTGGGATTTCTGCAGTTTGTGTTCGCTTGGGTTCTAATCTACTTCGATTTTGATACATAGGCCAAAGATTCAGGACACTGAAAATGTATTTGGCAAGAGCAAAACATGCACAGGAGAATTACCTTTAAATATTTTTTAAAAACTTACACAAACACAAAAAGTGAAATCCACATAATCAATTTAGATGATTCAAATTTGAAACTTCAAAAGCCTTTGATATACCATCAAATGTCTACAATTGACCTGGAATGTTGTAGTTGGCCTACCCGGTAGACTGCCAAACAGGCTAGGGAATATGGCCTGCTACACTTGGCACTATCTCCTGCGTGTGGACTCTGAGATATGGCAACAGTTCTGCACATCTCCATGGCCTGCTCTTTCCTCTTCATAAAGCGCAATTGTTCCTCAAAATAACTAAGAGCAAAATAAGTAAAAACCTGGTGGGTATCTAGACAACAACTGTATCTGTTAGTGTGCCTGCCTAACCTGTAAGAACAGGGATTTTTATCATCTGGATTCATTTACAAAACAATGAACCTCCCACGGTAGTGATTTCTTATTCCATCAGAATAGAATATTGCTTCCAAATATCAGTTTATCACAGAGCAGCTGTTTATATGAGTCAGTTATAATAAAATATAATATCTACATCTTTCTTTTAAGTATTAATTACTTGCAAGAATTCTTTACAAATAGTAACTTAGAGTCTTGGAAGTTTCATATGCATTTTACAGGCTGCAAGACAGACAAAAGTGATTTTATGCATTACTGGCTAGTGATTTAGTGTCTGAATTGACATGCAGATCACATTCGTTCTGTTATCTACCAGTGGTATAATAAATCCAAAACTTGGTGCCTTTTCAAGCACCCAGTACTGCAGGATCAGTACCTCAAAGCCTGAAGAGAGATGTCTGCTATTTTACAGACTCCATGTACACTGTCGTAACCTGAGGGTGCATTATTTAATGAATAATCTCATTCATACAAATCTAAGCAGGATCCAAGGTGCCACATCACAAACTGCCAAGAGCCATGTATCCATTACACAAAACAAAAGATTCAGATGCCCCCTTTACCTCTTCTTACTTTTATCCTTGCCAGCTGAATGCTCTGCTTAGCTATTGTGTAAAGGTCTGAGTGGAGAACAGTGCCCTTACCGCCTTCGCTCTGCTTAAGCAGTCTGCTGTGTACACATGCTTGGAATATACTTACTCAGATAACAGACTCTGGACTAAGGACCAAGTTGCTTAACAGTGTAAAGATGGTGATACACTATGAAATTACTTGAAGATAATTTTAGGATTCCAGGATTCCAAACTGTCACACAGTGAGGAACTTCTGGATTTATAAAGTAACTGAGAGGAGCACTTAAAGATCACAATTTTAGATTTAGGTACTGAAAGTAGGTATTACCTGGAAAATAAAAACATAAAGCCCAGTTTACAAGTCAAACCTTCATGGTTCAAGATCCAATGAGCTTCAGTCAAGTTTTTAGTTCCTAATGCTAAAAAAGAATATTGGTAAATAGGACCAAGCCTCTTTTGTAACTTTGAACACTTTACACATACTGCTATATGAGCTTTTTATATGAAGGGGTTTTGTTTGGTTGGGTTGGTTGTTTTTTTAAGAACCTTACTTGAACCTTGATCCTTCAGCATGTTTCTACTGCAGTTGAAGGTTTGTTTTGTTTTGTTTTAATAGTTTTTAGACTAAAAACTAAGATTGCAAATGCAGAGACTGAATAAATAGGCACCAAATCATACAATGCCATTATGCTTGTCTATTATATAACAGTAAAGTCAGAGTTTTGCGAGAAAATCCTGTCCTTATAATTGATTTATTTATGAATTACTATAAAGGCCCTAACCTAGATAACTGTTGTCTACAAAGAGCAGTCCTGTGGGTTCAGGTAACAGCAAATTCCCCAAAACTCTACTCAATTGTTGCTGTCACAAAGAACTATAAGGTGGAGCTGAGTCACATAAACTATTGTTCTATTAATTTTAAATTACTTAAAAATTTAGACAAAATGTTGTGTGAAAGTCAACTACTGAAGACAAGCAGAAGTTTACATGTTCCAAGCGCAGTCCTCTTTCCATTCTTGAGCAATATATATTTGGGTATAACCACTTAGTAATCAGTAGGTAACTAGCATAAAAACTCCACCAAAATTGACAGTATTTTAATTGTCTTTGTTTACCTCCATTCTGTTCTAATATAGGTTATGGTAAATATGCCAGCTCTGCAATCCAATTAGCGCCATCAACACTGCACAGTAACAGAAGCTCGTAATTCATTCCTCCTTAGAGGTATTTTGTGGACAAAACCTTGAATTTTACTGGAATCATTGCAAAACTATTAAACACTCATTTGTAATTTTGTAATTTTAACACTTGTTCAGCATTGAGAAATTCATAACTCATTGAGTCAACAGCTTCAATCTTGCACCTCAGAGTCCAGCGTTCAGCCAAAGATGATAGGTTTGGGCATGGCATATTTGTTACACATATAGTAAGCATATTTCTGATTATCTAGAAAATGCAAACAGAAATTTATGAATAGTTGATACATTTCAGTTAAGGAAACATGCAAACCAGACTGAATTATATAAAGTAACAGGATAGGGAAATGGAGTACTCAAAAGAACACTTCCACCTGTTGTATACAGTTTGGAGTAAGAGCAAACAGCTGTAGAAGCCCATGAAAACAATTCAGTAGAACAAGATATATGAAAAATAGTGTTAAACTGCTTCTACACAACTCTAAATCAAGCTTTGAATGGAGCCTGCTCCTAACAGTTCCACAAACCAATATTTGTGCTCAATTACCATTTTGATTTTGCTTTTGAGCAAGATTTTTGTCATTTTGTCTCTGAGGCCTCTATCCACCTAGGGCAGTAGCCCAAGGTAGCCATGTAATTTTCTCAGTTCAGGAGAAAGGAGGACATCTAACTTCGAAAAGACTGTAATGCTACCATTGACTGTAATGCTACCATTCACTAAGCCATGGGAAAGCTTTATGAGACATAGTAATTTTTTGATACCAAAAATGTCAAAAGGTTTAATTATCAAAAGATTTCCAAGGTTAAAGGCACTATTAACATTTGTTCTTTTACAACAGTAAGGAGCCTCCATCTCTTTCTTCCCTATACCTCTCCCCCTTTATATTTTGTAATTTACAGAAAACTGACTTCTGGATATCCTTTGCCAAAAGAAAGAGGTATGTCTGGCGGAATCTATGGAATTTACATTATAATGGCCATAGGAGGAGGAAATTTGAGTTTGCTCTACAGTTACAAGAATGATGTAGCTGTCAGAGCTCTGACTGCCTCTTGCCTTTCCAGAGGGCCTGGCTGCTTGGGCTCAGGACCAGATTTGACAGTGCAGCTGTGGAGCCTTGAAAGAGAGCTGTGAGAACACTGAGCAGATTCCTGCCAGATTCTCCTTTGCCCAAGAGACGCCTTTGAGCTTAGGTCTTGCCCTTGCTCCCTTGGCTGAGCTATGCTGCCAATATGACCTGCATCCAGCTTCCCACCTCCTGGTTCTGACCCAGATCCTGTAAACTCAAGTTCCCAGTTTGACCTTGGACCTGCCAGTGAAGCCATAATGAGGAGCCAGTCTGGACTGACCCTGGCTACCATCACCATCAGTCACTGTCACCTGCTCAGCTTTTCTATGTGGGTACCATGGAACTAGATCTGCTGCAGTGGTGTAACTGCCCTGGCCTTGCTCACTTTCACTTCCAGCCCCATCCACCTTTCCTTTATGGAGCATCCACCCCTTGCTGCTGGGTGCAAGGGCTCCATCCATGTGTGCACTCAGCACACCTCATCAGCAATTCCCCCATCAGGCTGAGAATTTCCCAGCTACTTTCTGTAAAGATGAGACAATAGACTGACTTACAGCAGAGAACTGAACTCCCAATTGACTCAACTCTTGGCCTCCTTAAAAATGAAGGAATAGCATAGAAGCTAAGGGGGAGGAGTTATGGGGTAGATCTTTGGAGATTCCCTTAGGCAGGACAGCTGTGCTTAGACCAACTGAAAGATGTTACCTGATCAGAGGTACTGGCTAATTTCTTGCACCAACAATCCAGTCAGTACAGACAACTCCCCCAGGCAGTTTGTGCTGCAGATGTAGGAACAGACCAAGCTGTACATAAATCAGTAGATTTAAATAGACTCTAGAAACTGTCTATGCATATGCAGGAAGGAAAGGGTACACAGAACAGTCTTTGCATACAGTTAAAATAGCTTAGATATACTTTGTGCAGTTTAAGATAATTGATAGAAGCTGCTGATGTACATGCTGGAGTAGTTGCTAGGGTCAGCTGGATGATGACAGTCCCATGATTCTCATTTGATCCAGCTGAAGATGCCATCACAACAGTGATTGCAGTGGAAACTCTTGGCACCATCTGGACAGCGACTGGTCTTCCTGTTGAAAACACTTAATTGCCATGAGTATTACTCTGACCATAAGATTCTAATAAATTACTGTTTTAAACTGACAGCCTGTCCCTAGCTGTGCAAAGTATCCTGTCAATTTATCCAGTGATAAATGGTCAGGGCTTACTAGCAATCTGGAAAAGTTACCTGACACAGGTCCTGTTTTCTATATAACAGCTTTTTGGAAACTTTATTTCAGTTTTGTGATGTATAACTTCATAGAATTTCATCATCATCTCTTGTAGTGCCATCTCGCCAGCTCCCTCATCCAGTGTATTCTTTACCTGGAATGCTTTACCCACCTTTAAAAGAAGAAATTATTAAACTGAAAGCTATTGCAAAATTGCAGAAAGAGCACAAAGCAATAAATACAGAAAATGGATCATTTAATTACACACTGAAATAAAACTTTAGCTCTTGTTAGTGCAATATCCACAAAATATTTTCTTGCAGCTAGGACATGAAATCAGTATTTAAAAGTTGGATATTACTCTGCCCTTATACTGGGCTACTTGCAAAGTACCTCAAGCAGTAAAATAAAACAGAATATGAATCAGATTGGAAGAAAATGTTCCTTAACATCTTGTTAATTCATATTGTCAGCTTTAATGCATTGATGAAATAGCAGAAAGTAGTGGATAAATTTCTAACTAAATATCTAACTGCATTAGTTCACCCTAAAATATGTAAAGCAGACTAGAAGTCCTGTTTGTAATGTGCAACCTACAGATGAATTGAAAGTAATTTTACACAGTTAATCCAGACAGACAGGATATAGATTTGCTTCTGTCTTTATATTCCTTCTCAACTGGAAATTTTTACAGAATACTCTGTATTATTTTCTCTTCTTGAGGCAAGAGGAAAAAGGTAAAATGCTTTTTACTTTACAAGAACCACAGGCAACAGCTAGTAAAATGCTGACATTAGAGGCTGCATGGCAATGTCTTACTGCGGTTCAATATTGATTCAAGACTGGCCTTTGTCTCACAAATGCCTTTGGGAAAAAAAATGGAGTGTTAATCTAACTGAACAGCAATCCATTTCTTAATTGTTATGTTTCAGAAATACAGAGAGTACACAGAGGTGTGGGGTTGTTTTTTTCCTTTCAATACAAATGCTATTCATCTGAAAATTAATTGTAAGTGGGAGGAGTTAGTGAAAACAGTTTTATCATGTTCTTACAGATCAATGCATTGAGATACAGAATCTTTTAGGTTCTTCTTCTGTGGTTCAGCTTTTGCAAAAGTTACCAATGATTGAACATTATTCATCAAATACTTATAAAATTTCACCTACCTGAAATATGTTAAGAATCTTAATATTCAAACAATTGCATCTCATATAAAGCATTTACCACAAATAGCATTTCCTTATGTCTTTGCTGATTTATGCAATGTACTTGCTAGTGTCTCACATAGTAGTACACGTAATACTACATAAATAGAACCTACATAAATATATATGATTTCCACATCAGAAAGTGAAAAGAGTATTCTTCTATCATACATCAAATGAAGAGCATCAAAAGTGAGTTTCATGTTATAAGGTTAGGGCAAAGTCATTCCAGAATTGGCGACCTACTGGCAAAGCTCTTCCAGTTCAAAACCAACATAGTCTTCAGATAATTTTGCCTTCAGTGATAACAGAGATGGAAAAACTTTTACCTTAAACAGTCACTTTGTTGGCTTTTTGTTAAATTATATGAACTTAAATTACATGAATAAACATTATCTTCTTAAATGTCTAGGGAGCAAAGTGAAAGAATTGAGGTATGTGGAAAAGTGGGATTAAATGAGCCACAGACATAACACAGGGATAGATAGGCAGTTACTCTTAATAACAGCTGTAATCTCCAAAGGCCTTTATGAGTAGCTGTGTGTTAATTACATGAGTCTGATAATGCAGACAGGGACTATAATTAAAACTATTTTTCCATTACAAGAGAATGGCTGACTGAAATACAGTTGAAATATACTGGCATTAGACTGTAACCTGCTATTATGCACTGCCTTCTATGGCTATCTTGACTTATCTCATGGAAGGAATCCTCCCATAAGAATTGTGTTAATTGCTGTAAAAAAGACAATCATCTACCCCGGGGTGTACAGCATGTTTTTAGTGTCATGATTCTAAAGTAAAATTTGAGATAAAAATGTCTGAAGCATGGGTTTGTTGAAGAGCAGGAGTATAAAAAGTGTAATAACCAACCCCAATCTAAACCAAAACATACATGTTTGCTAGGAAAAAAATTACTTCTAGCAGCATTTAGGTATTCATCCTCCCAGAGTAATAAGAATTAACTTAACCTCATTGAGGCTTATGTAGTTTACTGATTTAAGCAGTAAACTATCCAGGTGGCCAATAGCTTCTGCCTAGATCAGTTCCACAAAATCACTAACTTAGAATCATAGAGTGGTTTGCATTGGAAGAGATCTTAAAGCTTATCTAGTTCCAACCCCCTGCCATGGGCATGGACACCTTCCACTAGACCAGGTTGCTCAAAGCCCATCCAACCTGGTGTCGAACACTGCCAGGAATGGGGCAGCCACAGCTTCTCTGGGCAACCTGTTCCAGTGTCTCATCACCCTCATAGTGAAGATTTTTTTCCTAATGTCTAATCTAAATCTACCCTTTTTCAGCTTAAAGCCATTATCAGCCACTTTCTGACATAAAACATTTGAATGACTGGCTTCTTCTAGAAGTAACTGCAGTAAAATAAACACAATTCATTGAAGAGACAAAAATGCAAGTCATGGCAGTGATGTTCTTACACAGATAATTAAACTTTCCTATCCCCATAAACAGTGCAGTGCACAGTGCTCATTCATGCTTAGTATAATATCTTCAGTCCCATCGAACTGAAGGGAAGGTTTGCCATTATGAATTCTTTCAAGAGGAGAGCAAGGCAGGACAGATGGCCATGACCTGTTTTGAAAACTGAGACATGAAGTCTTGGAGAAGACAGAAATTGATCTGCTTGATATCTTTATCAGTGCATGGTACTATTAGGTACATGGACATAATAGTCTGCGGACCCCATCACTTCCTTTAAAAGAACATGTGGTTCAACAATGACCATCTCTAACAGATGACACTAGATCGATAGTCCAGAAAGCTCTAGTGGGAAAGACTTCACTCCTGTGAAAATAAAAATTTGGAGCAGCAAAGCTACAAGAGAATAGAGAGGCCATGAAAATCAGTGCAATTCATGCATCAAAGAGTTGTGAAAACAGATGTTCCCCTCTTCTTCTGAGGAACATTGTCAAAGCATTTACTTGAGCTTTTTTCTCACTGTTCTACAACTCCAGAAACTACCATTAAACTTGATGCCGTTAAACAATTCTTACAGAAGTTTGGACACTTATATTACTTCTTTATATGGCATAACTACATGGCTTCTGAGATCACGAGAGGACATATGTGGGCCCTTCAACGTTGCTGGATATAATCTATGTGCCAGCTGTGCCCTAGCTATGGGCCTAGCTGTGCCTAGCCCACCAGCTAACCCTGGTGGAAGAGAGAAGTAGATAAAGTAGAGTGAGAACGTAAATGGGAAAAAATTACTTTTCACCCCATTTAGAGCCACACACTATGACTGGCTGAGAAAAGAAGCAGTATTATTCATTATTTGTATCATAGCAACCAGCAGGAGCTCCTCTCAGGGCTTCACAGTACTGATTGCTGTACACTTCCATCACTTTTGGGTTTTGATAGATTTTTAATGAAGTTTAAAATGTAAATTAGATTTAACACATAACAGCTATGAAGACATATATCTTCTCAGAAGCAAATATTATTCTACTGCAATATTTTGGTGAGAATACTACAACAATAATAGAAAAGTTCTATTTGGGTTGCACTGAAACACTGAAAGCATTAGTGTACTTTTCAATACTCCTTGCTGCATTGCAGTACATGATAACTTAGACGAGTTGCTGTTGATGTGTATAAAACTGTAAACCTTTTATTCACCTACTGATCCTCCTACATTCTCCCACAGTAACAGAAAAGCTTACTTTTTCAAGGACACCGTATTTTGCAACTTGGGGCAAAAAAGAAGTATCTTGATAATTTTCAGTGTAAAATCTGGAATGGAATCAGAGTAATTAAAATCACATATGCTCAATAAATACTGTAACATAATAGGCTGCAACATCATACTTAAGTTAGAACTGATAGAAGAAGAAAATTCTGTTTTTCAGTTGCAAAATAACAACAAAAAGGTTTTGAGAAATTAAATCCTTCCTGAATAAGCTATTGTACTGACAGGTCAGAATGTCTACTGTGAACCTGATGATGAAGGCTAGATTTCAATCTTTATTCTTTAGAAAAACTATGGAGGAAACACAGTAAATGTATCTTCATTGGCTGGTTACATATGATTTTTTTATTAGCTTCATCAGCTACATGCGTGTCTGAAGCTAATTCCTCCCTTATTCCTGACTTTCACTTCAGGATATATATGTGTCATCATATTCTTCAGCATCAGGACATTTATACCAAGTGTAACTTCTAGTACATTCCCACAGAGTAACTAAATGCCTACCGTATGACTGAACAGCAGTCTCTAAAAGTGAAAGCTGCATTTTGTTAACAGATTCAAGAGTGTTGGAACTGGTTTTGTTCCTTTAACTCAATAATTAGAAACAGTTGTAACAATACTGCTTCCCGATCCAACTAAGAGCAGTCTCAATCTTGATTTTCAGCTCTCCCAAGAATTTTTAGGGGAGAAAGAGATGCTCAGCACTCAATGAATTGGACTGGATTGCAAAAACCTGTGTGAACCAAGAGAAGAAAAAATTGTGATGATAAGCAGAGCTCCAACAGGAAAATCATAAAGCTTGAGCCAGACTAATGCCTGCCAAAGCTTTGCATGCATTATGAAGCTGGACTGTAGGTGTACTCTGAGATGGAAAAATGTAAAATCAATTTCCACAGACAGATCTGAATGTAAAGAAAAAAAACCAAACCCCAAACCCCCAAAACCAGAAAATCTGCAATAAATTTATACACACAGAATGACATATTTATGAGCTTGCCGTATTGTTAGATAGGGGAAGGAGAAAATAAATGTCACTTTCAGGTGGCAGAAGTAACAGGTATTATGCCTTCACTATTAAGTTAGATAATTCCCTTTCAATGGCATGTGAATACTTACATTGTTAAGGCATGTTCCTCTACATGCTTCAAGCTAATGCCAACTCACATCCTCCCAGTTTCCAGGCTGTCCTGGGTTCAGCAGTAGCAGTCATTTTTTCTCTTTCTTAGTAGCTGGTGCAGTGCTGTGTTTTTTAACTTTTGGCCTGAGAACAGCACTGATAACACCGATGTTTTCAGTTACTTCTCAAATGTTTAGTCTGACCAAGAGCTTTCTGAGCCTCATGCTCTGCCAGGGAGGAGGGGAAGCCGGGAGGAAGCAGAGACAGGACACCTGACC
>JANHGB010038539.1:0-36619 GCA_026283785.1 Coracopsis vasa
TGTGGAAGTTATGGATTTTTTTGTGAAACTCAATGAAAACTTAATTTCAGATAAATTTTGCCAAAATTTATAGAATTTTCCTCTCCTCTCCTTTTTCTCTTTCACTTCTACCACTTCCACTTCCACTTTCACTCTCCCTTTCTTTTTTTTCCTTTTGGATTACATACCCTACACTTCCCAAGGCAGTCCTCCTTACTTCTACCTTCTTCCAGATTCCTGAAAAGGCCTGATCTCCCCTGCAATACCAGAAAGGCTCAATGGGAAGCAGAACTGAGATTCTTTACCCAAAGAAAATCCCAGTATTTACAGAATCATCTCTGTTGCTCTGCTGAAGCATCCTCCCTAAGGAAAAAAAACTACGAGCATGTGTAAAATTTTAGGTCTTATCATTCTCTCAGTGACCTGAGAGGCACATAGTGTTATCTGTCAGTTGTGCTGGTGAGGAGGAGTACACCTGCCTGGAATTGCCTTCCTGGACACTGACACCAGCACAGCTTCCTGGGTGTCTGAAATACCCCTCTGCAGTGACAGGCAAAGCAAGGGACTCACAAAGCAAGAAGGCTCAGAGAGCTCTCCAGCATAGTGGGGACACAGGGACAGGGAATGCTCCATCAGATCCCTGCTGACTTCATAGAGAAATAACTAACTTCTAGGGAAACTAACCCCCAAGCTTCTTAAAACTGTGTGTTAAAAATGAGACTAAAGATTTACCCTGAAAAAAACATGGTAGGTAATGCAGGTTGGAGTAACATGTTAACTGTAGAAAACTTTACTAAGGAGACAGCCTGAGACGTGTTGTTCTAACAGAAATTTCCAAGAGGCCTTTAGTTATAGCACAAAGCAAGATACTTCAAGTTAATAAGAAATACACTTATTAGAGTGCAGAGCACCAATAAATGCAACTGTTGTGTCTTTGTAAACACCTGCTGCTATTAAGAGTCTGGTATTTTAAATGCTTCCAGTCTGGTGAAAGCTTTGAAGCCAAAGGAAATACATCTGATACTTGTGGACTGATTACTTGTTGTGGGTATAAGCAGTGCTGCAGAGGCAGAGAAACTTTAGGTGGCAACTCAGGTGTGACAACGTGTGCTACCCTTTGGGAGGGAGGATGCTGAGGCAGATCGATGCCAGACACCTTGGCACAGTGTTCCTGGCTGTCTTGGGCACAGTGGTTCCAGGTCTGCACACAGAGTGGTTCCAGTGCCAACTAAGCCTAGGCAGAGCCAGACTGGGGAACCTGGGAACTGAAACCCCAGCCCCAACCCCAAGGTAGTCATTTAGACCTTTTGATTATCTGGGATATTTTTGTCTTCTGTTTCCTGGCACCATGGAGAGCAGTGCCTGTTGACACCTGAATCTAGCCATCACTGGGCATGTGTGCATGTGTGGGTGTTTTAACACACTACCACTGCAGTCAGGTTAATCAATATGGTCCAAGCAGAAAATGGCATATAGGGTTGGTTACTGTTCGGACATAAATTAATTCAAATTATTCGATCTTCAGGTCTGGTGCAACAACCTCCTCCTTTTTCTTTTTCTTTGCAGTGCTCTTCACCCTCAGTTATCAGGGTCTCTGGCTTTTCTCCTGGGCTCTGGCGTCTGCTGTGCCTGACCCACAATATGCCAGCAAATTCCCTGTGCTCACAGGGTGCCAGCAGCTGCCACTCAAGAGTGAAGATCAAGAAAATTCCAGGCAAGGCAGAGCCGACCTGCCCAACTGGCAAGGGGGGCTGTCGGCAAGGGGGGCTATCCCACAGGAGCAGCAGTCAGACCTGGTTCGTGATTATACTTGCATCCTCATTAGTGAGATGTTAACTCTAAAGATTTTAATCTTCCTCTTGATAGCTTTCAGTCAAGTAGTATGAAATCGAGAGGTCAAAAAGTGTGTAAAAAAATCCATCTTTAACAGTAATATCTTTATTTAAAAGATGCAGGGTCTGCATCCTTGAGTCCATTAAAACACACATTATTACTTCTGTTCTCTTGACTCTGAATATTTGGTTTCCTTTGCAAGGGAAGTGATGTGTTTGGTCATTAATATAAATTTAAATGCTGACCTTACAGGTGTCACTGAATGGCTTCTGATTATTTAGAATATTAAGCTGTTACAAGAATTGCTACAGATTTCTCTCTCTTGGAAAAGTAGCTTAGGATTTTGAACTGTTCATGAAATCATCACTTCAACAGTTTTCTCAAAATTCCCTAGTTCTGTTTTTTATACAAAAGCAAACTTTCTACTTGTTTTTTTCGCTACTGTCATTCTACTCAATCAAAGAGGAAAGGTAGTATTCAAGAATTGGTTTGTATGTGCTCTTCTGGGAACAAGATGAAGGAGAGATAATGTTCATTTAGCTTAAGAATATGGAAGAGCAAGGACAGACAGATCACGAATGTCTGGGGAAGGCCAGAAGATTTATCCTCCTTAAATACTCAAGGATCTACATTCCTTATTTGAGCTGAGCTGCTAAAGAATTTCAAATACATGAGGTTTCATTGAATAGGAGGGCAATTCTGTTTTAATCTATTCTTGCTCTCCACCCTCCCTGCTTGCTATTGTGAGTTGACCTGAGCAGTGATGGCCCCACTGCTGTTTTCTGCCACCTCTGAATTGCTTACTCCTTCCTTTTGACAATGTAATTCCTATAGCAAGAGTTTAATGGAGACTGACTTTGCTGTCAGTGGATTAAGCAGCATGCTGGTTGTGGCTTTCTGAAAAGTTTAAAAATGTGCATTGGTGTAGATTGCCAAATTGTCATTAGGGAGCTCTTACGCAGACATGAAGAGTCTGTGGTCTAAGCCTAGTCACACACAGCTATTCATCTCAGTCTCCACAGTAGTAACAAATGTCATCTATATACAGAAGCTACTCACATATCTCTTTTGGCTGACATTATTGATGCCTGTTTTTCTGGATACATATATTGACTAATTGCAACTGCCAATGTTTTAAGAGTCAGATCAAATAATAATTCTGATGGTGGCTAAGTTACACTCTGAACTCCCAGGGCCCTTGGAAATATTGAAGAATTATTTCCATTGGTTTCATAGAACAGTGTCTTAAACATATCATGGAGATATTATTTAAAAAAAAATTGTGGCCATTCTCTACATTTTTTCCTGTAAACATGCCATTAACAGCACCTTTCCTTGAAAATAGCCCTTCCCTGCATCCTTCCTAACAAAAGGAGCTGGTGGAATGGGGGAATGAAAAGCAAGAGGTTTAATATGGCACCTTGCAGGCTACTGTGAATTATTATCACAGTTCAATTCCCGCCAAAATCTTGTGCAGACTGGAGCTCCTTGATCCATCCTTGACTTTGGCAACTTGGTGAGGAACGGTTCCCAAGAGGTGGCCAGCTCAGGCTGACCACAGAAGCTTCCTCTCCATGGTCAGAACTGTTGGCAAACCTTTCTGGCTCTTCTTGTGCTCTGCTGCCCTGAAAGGTTAATGTCACTTTTCTGATTCTTGAGCTCTTCCAAAACCAACTTCAGAGATAGAGAGCGATAGGTATTTCCAAACTGATGAAAAAGCAGCCTCCCCCTTCAAAACATTCCTTTTGGAAAACAACAACCAACCTGTAGGATGAGAGGTGTGGGTTATCCATGAGCTTACCAAGGTAATGCAGGCTCCTTGAAGGAATATTATAGCCATGCATCTTTGATACTAGAAAGCAGGCAAGGATGAATGAAGAAATGACAGGTTCCAAGTTCTGTTGAGCAGGGAATCTAGTCTGGAGATAATCAGAACTGATTGGTTGCGGTTTGTTTCATAGGAGACTTTGTTTCTTCACCCCTTTTCCCCTAGGCTACACAAACATACCTATATACCTATATATGCTACATTTTACATAAGCTTTGCTTTTTGATTAATTTTGCTCTTTTATAGAAGCCATCCAAGTCAATATTCTGACCACATTACTTTTCTATTCTGCAATTTCAATAGTAGTCTTCATAGTTTTCTTTGTTTGTTGCTCATTAGAACTAAATGTGCCTCACAAAGGCATTGTAGCCATCACATCATGCAAACCATGACTCTTGCTCTAAACTTTCAGGCAACATGGGCATCTTGTTGAACCTGATGTAACTGCTTTTCAAGAGCAACTGTAAGTGCTTACACATTTTCCTGACACAGGTATAATTAATAAGTGTTCATCTGACCCAGTGTAGAACACACTTTCATTCACTTGACATTTAATAACTTGCTATCCAACACCTTGCTTGTGTCCTCCTAGGCATCCTGTCTATTCTAAGCATCCTCTATTACTAAGACCATGTGCATGTCACGTTCATATAGTCCCGACTTCTAACATTTTCTCTGCCAGCCCCATACAGCATCCCCATTCTTCCCCCCTCCTCTCTACTACTTGCTCAACCTGAATGCAACTTCTGAGTCAGTGCACATGACTTTCTTATTTCCAGCTCTGTGATGCAATACGGTATATCTCATGGGATGTTTGAGAAGCAGTATTTTGAGTGGCCCTTGTTTTTCTGCATTCCCCAGACTACCATGAGTATAAGGCACTTGTGTGTCAGGTAGGCACTGAAATGGATCCACTATCACTGTGACATGACTGTCCTTACCTCCACATCACTTCTGATCCACAGGACTGTATTCAGTGCAGAGGCTTGGTCTCTGCTTATTAATACAGAGGTTTTGTTAGTGTTAAAAAGGGGTGGTGGGATCTCTTTTTCTCTCCTAATAAGCTGCAGATAGCAGTAGCTCGGTATTGCTTGTAAATTTTGAAGTAGTAAAGATGAAGAAACTTTATCTATTTGTTAATCTCTCCCTCTTCTTTTCTTTTTTTTTTTTTGCCACAACACTGGCAGCACTTGTGTTGCTCCTCCAGGAGGTTGAGTGAGGCAGGAAATAGGAGAAAAAGGGAGATATGGCTGATGGGGAGAGGCAATGTGTCTTCCCACAGCTGTTTCTGGAGCTCTTCTTGGTCTGCTGTGGCTGTACCTCCAGGTGTCACTCACCTTTCCAGCCTTCAGTCCAGGGAAACACAAACACTCTTGATCCTGCGCTTATCTTCCACACTTTGCCACTGAGGAGTTACCACCACCACTCAATCATGGGATATAGCCTTGTCTTCAAATTTGAGGGTCTTTCTGAAAAAAAAGTTATTTCCTCAACTATCTGTTAAATGAAATAATTAAAATCACAAGTATTTTTTTTTAATTTACCCTTCTTTTACATTAGGCCTCAAGTAGGCTCTTCACCAGTAAGCACTAAGGCTTCCTGCCAAGGAGAACTGCAGTCCAAGTCGGCGCACATAAGTCCAGGCTTACTCTAACAACACCTTTGTTTTTCAAACATATGCTCTAAGCTGGCAGATGTTATTTAGTTACCCTCCATCAACCACCTGACTCAGGCTTGCAGCCTGGAAAAAGTAACCTCATGTTAGGCTTTGTGGACTGCCTAAGAACCTGATATTCCTAAACTCCCTCTGCAACTGTCATAGTGAGATCTCATGGATGTGACATATACATATTGCCATATAATGAGGGGACACAGAGCAAGAATTGAACATGGCCAAGGTGGCTGTGCTTCTGGGGTGTAAAAGAAAAGTTGAGGAATGGCACAGTATCTGTCCTCCCATGTAGATTTCAGGGGACTCTTTCCTCCCATTCATCATGACATAACTTTCTTGTGAGGATTACAGCATTTGTTGACAAGGAAATGTAATAGTAGGAAATTATCTGATGCATTTTGATATGTCTAAGTGATACTGAGCAGGTGGAAACATGAACAAAGGCTTCCATCCGCAAAAACAGAAGTCCCGTGCTTGCCTTCTATCAACAAAATATTATTATTTATATCCTGCAAGGACAACAAGTAGAAATGTTCCATCTAGGCCAGGGCTGAGAAAACCAAGTCATCCAGTGGGCAAAGGACAGAATTCTTGACCAAACTGGAAGTAGGGGTAATGTGTTAGAGAAAGTTTCAAGACAAATGAGGAAGGATAGGAATGGAGATCATGAGGCAAATATATCAGGAAAGGAAAGTAGATATTTTTGGTTCATCCTGGAAGAAGCAAAGATGATGACCTTCAGTAAATTTGAAAGCTGCTGGCGTAATTAATATAAGACATGAAATTGCACCTGTGAGTTGGCTCAAAGTTCCTATACAAGGGACTGCAGCATGGCACCTCCCATACTCAGCACGTCCACTATCAAGAGTGAATATTGGACTGCAGTTATGTTTCACATCCTTCTCAGCAATCCTTTTGCTTTGAGCCTCTGATTAAAGTTAGGACAGGGTGCAGAACATACGAACAGACCTTTCCAGGCCTGGAAATGATTGGCTTCATGACCTTGTTTTGGTTGAAACAGATTCAATAGTAGGCTTTGCAACTGAGCAGTGTGTTTATTGCTCATGGCATTGAGCACTGATGTGTCAGTGAAGTCCAGACAGGGTAAGGCTACCATTTTGTTAAGCAGATACGCTTGCATACAACAACCTTTCCCTGTTTAACCTTTTAAGTAACATTGTCACTTCATACCTTCTTGCTTTGTATATCCCAAAGATAAAGTTCACTCACATTCTAATCTCTCTGAACATAAAGCAGAAGTGAGGTCTGATGGAAATGGTGTACCTGAGCTACAAACTTCTTCTTGCTCAAAGAGACAGGAGGAATATAGAATGATTTATGTAAATCCAGAAAACTCTTACATGAGTGCTTTATGATAGGAGGAGTGTCTTACCCTGGATACTCCTGAAGTCCTGCTGCTACATAGGTTGCTTAGCTTCTGTTTTCATAAATCCAGAGTTTATCTCTGTTGCAGATTACCACAAAGTGGTCTTCTTTGATATATGGATTAATGTCACAAAGCTGGGTTCTGGCAACCTCAGTATTATACCATAGCAAGCTCAGGCATTTCAGGTCCATTTCCAGCCACATGATGTAAATTCTTTTAATACTTTATATTCAGGTATAGTTGTAACTTCTCACTACAGAATGAGCATTTTTTTTTCGCCAAGATTGGAGCTTCACTTTACCTTAAAACTTTAACATTGTAACTTTTCATTGAATCAGGCTTGAAGATGAGTTTGATTAGGAAAACACAATTAAGCTGTTTGAGCATGTAGAATAGCAGGCTTCTCCATAAGGAATGACATCACTGACTTGGTGATACAGTGCTATAATGCTATGATTACAAAAAAACCCCAACCCTGCTTCACAGCAATAGAAAAAGCTCTTTCCACTTCAGAAGGTGGGGTGTCAACTACCTTCCTTCAAGCAATCTCTAGCTATGTTTCCAGCACACTATTTTCCAGTACTCAGTAGTGTTGGTGTACAATGCAAAATCATCATGGGAAAATCTGAAATCAAGCAGGAGCTAGACCTGGTAAGAGGGAAACATCCTGTACTTCTCCTTTGGAATGAAATACAGGAATGGCAAGAATCCCCCAAGACTGATGGTCTGTTTACTTGTGTCTCAGAATTCCCATTAATGTCCCTGAGAATATGCAAGATCTCAGATATTTCTTCACATCAAGTGGCCATAGTTGAATGCTGTCTGTAGATTTGGGACAGTGAGACATTTCCACATGGAGACAAATGATTCCACTCCGAATCACACTGGAGCACTAGCTCATCTGGTCAGCAGTCTGGTTCTCCATTTTTTAAATTTTGCCCAACTCTGGAAATGTTCTCCTACAACATCAAAAGTGGCAGAAATTAAAAACATTTAATATCTTGAATCTAATTAACAAAATATTACAAACCTACCAGTCTTTGCAAGCAAATATGCCTGACATGAACAGTTCTTTCATAACAGCAAGTTGTTTTGGGATGTGTGCAATGTAGAACTTCTCCTATAATTACAATCATATAGGCTGAGACTACATAACTAGAGATTATAGCCCTGCTTCTCCAGAAGACAGGGTATTAGCTTTCTTTCTGCAGTGTTTGACTGCACAGCCCGGTGTCAAATCACAATTTATTCACCCTATTGAAGCTCATCATGCTTTAAACGCCTAAAATCCTCATCATATCTTTACACGAGTATGTGCATAAACCAAACCGCAGTCTGTCTGGCACTGCTCACAAAAGGAGATGCATCTCTTCATGCTTCCAATGTGCACCCAATATACTACGGGTGTGTGTTTCGCTGTGAAAGTGAAACTAGACAGAATGCCATTTAAAGAATAAAGTGAGGTGACATCACTCCGTTCACCTACTAAATTAGAAGTTTACTCATTGCCTCTTCAAGTCTCAGCTGACCCAATTTGGATTTTAACCAGCAAGTAAACAAGCCCTATTAACAACACTATTCAACACCACTTCTAGCAGGATGCCAATATGCTTATAGTTAAACAGTATTACAGACCATCAGCACCCAGTCACTAATTTAAAAACTGACCTTTTGCAGTTGCTGTGTGGATGAGCCCAGAAAGTCAAAAGACAAGAAAAATCTTACAAAAAAGAAGAAACACCACTGCCAAGGGTGCGATCAGATCAGCTTCAGAGTAAGTCTGTGGAACAGAGTGGCATTTGCAAAGGCACTGCCGCTCTCTCATGGCATCAGGCTGGTGGTGGTGACAGAGCCATCTGTCCTGTCTTTTTTGCCCTTTCCTGTCTGCCATTAATTTCCCACAAAGGCTCCAAGCGACAGTCCCGCCATAGTGACCATACTTGGAAACAAGGTGTATGACAGGCAGGGGGAGAATGGCAATAATCTCTAAGAGCCCCCATGTTATGGCCTGGGAAAAAATAGCTGAGAGTTTGCGAAGTAGTGAAGAAGAAATGAAAGCCGAGAAGATCTGCTGACAGGAGGATTCAGCAGGCACGCAGGGCCTCGTTACATGCAACTTTCAATTGCGGCGCAGGAGCAGAGGCGTGCTGTCCCTGTGCACACGGTGCCGACAGTAAACAAGTGAGTATTTCTGGAGCAGCTGCCTGTGTAAGAGGAGCGGTGCCTGTTGCTGTCCTGCAAAGTTACAGTTTTTAGGAGTGTGCATCTTACACTTCTGAAACTCTCATTTCTTGCTCTGATCGTGCCAGGCTTCATTCAGCAAAACACTCCTCGGAGTTCGTGTTTAAAGTCATGATTTTTTTGCTGAGCTGGATCTGTAACAAGTACATGCTATACTTCACCTTTTATCAACATGACATCAATCACACTATACACAGAAATTAATATAGTTTGCTTTATGTTCAGATCAATGCTATTCTTAGCAGAATGCAAGTCCAGACATGTTTTTACAGAGTTTAATTACACAATTCCAGTTCAGAGGTATTATGCTAAAATTCAGCTCTACTCCCCATATATTCATTTGCCATGGTCATCCTTAGGCTGTTCTAGTATCTTATGGTGTTGCTTCATGCAGTGCAATTAACATCCCACATCTGTTCTCATCTTTTCCTCCACAAGGATGTGTGCAGTAAGGGTTTTTATTTCGATATCTTTAAAGTAATATGTGTGCACACATTTAGTGTTGGTTCGTTGTTATCGTGGGAGGTTGCACAGGCTGGTTCCCATGAAAGATCTCATTCCCGTTATTGCTGAAACTCTTACTGCATCCAAAGACTGAGTCCTGCAGTCTTTGCCAATAGGCTTCCTCCAAACTGATTTTAAGATAGACATGCCTTACTGACTCCTGAAGATTTGCATGTCTCATTGCCTGTGACCTATCTATGGAGAATTGGGTGTTTAATAAGACTGTGACTGTACCAAATGATGGGTACTTACCCAGCCTTTTCTACCTTTCCACGCTATTGTTCTCAGGACCCAGTAGGATAAATGAGCCCATATGATGACCTCACATTTTTATTCTACATTATTTCTGTTACCCTGGGTATGTACTTGTGGTTTGGCAGGAACACAGGGACCTGCAGGGACATGACTCCAAGTGACTTGTGTGACTTTATGACAACAGATAAGGACTAGGGCTTCTCAGAATCAGTGACTTTACTCTTGTTTTCTTCCTTTCTATTAAGAAAAGGAGTGAGATATGTAAATTATATGACCCTAACAATGCCTGGTTTTCTTCCAGAGCGGGAACAATCTTTGATTCTTCTTTCATTTCAACTTCTTAGATAGTCTCTGCTTAATAAAGTTGGGCATATCACTCTCTTGTATCAAGTACGTTCTAATGTTATATGACAAACTGAAACCTGACATGATTAAACCAAGCGCTCAAAACAGCTTAATTGCTCATCAGTTTATTTCATGTATTTCTTGAAGCCTTGGTTAATTTCTGCTGATTTCTATTTAGAGCTAGAGAGGCAAAGTTTCTGGAAGTTCTGAAGCCTCAGGAAGCAGCATTCTTCCCCAAGGGTTTTCTTGTAGCTGTTTATTTTCTAATAACTGAAGTTTGAACTGCCAGTGTGGGCTACTTACTTGTAACCAGGACAAATTCTCTTTTTAACTTCAAGAATGTGGATTGTACTGTTTAGTTAGAAAAACAGGTGTATGTTTGTAGTGGAAATAGTGAAAAAACTAGTGTTCAATCCTGGATGGTTTAAGAATACACGAGATGCAAACTTTGCAAATAAAGCAGTGTCTTTTAGCTACTTGTCTAGCTATGCCACCTGTTACCAAAAACTTTGTGTTTGTGTATGTGTTCTTTGGGTTCAAATAATGAAAATAGAGCTAGTAGCTAATACTCAGCTTTGCTCCATGAACATGTATGTGGAGATATTTTTGTATTGATAACACTGTATGATATTAAGGCATTTGGCCTGAGGAATACAGGAATTTTAATAACAGAAACTTGCAAGTTTTCCAGTGAAGCAACATCATGTGAAAGCCTTATTCTTAACGAAAGAACATTGATCGCTTGATGTTCAGCAGAAACATCCTTTAAGAAAACACTCTGGAGGTTTTCTCACAGTTTCTTCCAAGAAACAGTAGCTTTTCTGTGTAGAAAATATTTCCTTTTAATTTTCCCAAAGCTTTCCAATTTTTTGCACAGAATCCACAGAAAAGATATTGTGTAGAAAACAGCTTCGTATTCTGAAGTTTCCAGGTTTTCTCCCAGAACTTCAGACCTTTAAGCAGCTTGCAGGGGCCCAGCAGCAGTGCTGTACCTCCAGTGTAGTTATATGCAGAGAGGATGTCAGTGGTTGGAGAATGTGGCAGCTATATGAGATGGCAAAGACCAATGGTGTTAGCTTGCCTCTTCCCTTCACTTGCCTGGAAGCTGCTGTGGAAATATTTCTGTATCCTGAAGACAATGTGACCATGCTTGGCTAACACTCAGGATCCACTCAGATGAGAGATTTTTTTTCATCATCCTTACACTTGTGAACCTGCTCAAAGCTTAAATCTGAATTTAAGCCTTGAGAGTGTTCAGATGTGTGGTTTTGTTCACAGGCGATGTCTAGAAATGTCAGTGACTAAGTAGCTTTGTTGGTAGTGTCCAATAGAATTAAACTGCAGTTGACTGCTCTGCCTACATTAGGGCTGTCCTTTGCGTCCTTTGACACCCCCTTCAAGTTTTTCACAGATATGTGAGAGAAGTTAAGGCTTGAGCCAGATGCAAGTAAACTGGGTTGCTCAGGACACACTCTGGCCAAGCGCTGTTGAATGTGACATTGTACTCATTGCTTGGCTACTAAGGTTTAAGATGTTTTTATCTTCCTTCATTTATCTATCTCATTAGTATTAGCACCAGTATTAATATTATCTGTTAAAGGGGAAGAACCCATGACCGGGAAGAACACACGCAAACACCCTGCCCCTGAATGAGTGGCTAAGATCACCAGCAAGGGGTCACCAGCAAGGGCTTTGCTGTCAGAGGGTGACCCGTGACCACTGACTGTATGTGTCCATAAAGGCTTGGGCTGTGCCTGTGCTTTGAGGCAGTCTGTCAGGCAGAGAAGAGAATGTATAACAGCCATCTGTGTCCTTGGGGAGTCCTGGCCTCATCCTTGGGTTGAAATCTACCTCCAGTAAGTCAAATCTGGATGGGGATATCCCATCCTTCCTTCCTCTGGCTTACTGCCTGGAAAAATCCCAGATCCCAGTGCCCTCTCAGCAGTGTGGGGGCTGCAGGGGCTGGAAACTCCCCCTGGGTGGAAACTGTGTCACAGGGTAGGACACCTGGGGCTGCCATCGGGTTTCATGTCCAAAGGAGAAGCCTGTGTCATCTCACTGGGAATGGGGATGGTCTGGGAATGGAGGATCTGTGCTGGGGAGCTCACTTGAGATGGTCTACTCACCCCTGAGCCCTTACTCATGTCTGGGAACGCCGGTGACCATACACCTTTGTAGGTCACCTTGGAGTGTTGTGTTTACTAGAAAAAGTTAAGCTGGAGTTCACTTTTTTGCCTGTGCTAAGATAGGCTGACCTTTGAACTGCCTTCCAGTTTTTTTGGGAATGTAGCAGCAGTGGTTAGCGCTGTGAGACTCAGCGTTATTTGATTTCAGGAGAGAGAGGGTCTTCCAGATAATTCATAGAGGCTTGCAATGGAAAATTTCATTTTTCCCAGTGATGCAGGTTATTTTGCACATACCTACATTATAGTAATATAAATGAAAACTGTATTATTTTCTTTTAAGCTTTATTTTGAGGGTGGGGAGAGGATTATCAACATACATGAAAAATATGAATTGGTACCTGACAGTATTGAAAATGCTAAAATATTTTACAGCACAGCACATTGGAGACAAACACCAGGAATGAGAACATCGGCAGTTACATGAAGCACTCGGTTAAATACAACCTATCAAGATCTAAAACTGGGTCTGCTTTGTTCCTACAACTTACCTTACTGTGTTAGGACCATTTTGATCTATAACTTGGACTTGAATTGTGGGATACAATAAATTTAAAATATAAGTCCCTACAGCTAAAGCTGAAGAGGTGCTTTAACATATTTCTATCCACTGTGAGGTGGCCCCACACACAGCAACAGAGACACTAAACCTCATTTCAATATTTGATGTTCTTTTAATACTGTGCATTTTTTATGGCTTCAATGTTGCCTCAAACTGTTGTGGCACATGTGCAATGAAAGGCTCATACAAGAAAATGCACCAAGATCAGGGCTACTGATTGTTAGAAATTTCTGCTTGTTGCTGATGCTAGATCACATCTGCTGGTGCTGGTATAAACGAGATATCCAGATGCACAGAAATGGCCACAAAGACACAGGCAGGTTTGGGTTTATATGGCCATATGGACAAGGACCATGAAAATGAGCATGTTGCTTCTCACATTCGGGTTGTTGATCATCACTTAGAGTGAACCATTTTGGTTATCTGAAAGGATTCTCAATATCCTAAAGAGTCCAAATTGTTTTGAGTGACTCTCATCAAAGATGGAAAATTAATGTTCACAGGAAATCTCTAAAGCGTGCTCTCCGGAGAGCATACTTAGATTTACTCTTCGTCAAAACTGCCCACTGCAATCAGTCATTGAAAGTTCACAAAGTTGCTGTGGCAGGACTTTTCCCATGACTTTTATCAAACATTTTTTTGGGGTCAGTTTTGACTTAAAGAGTGTTTGTAAAATTAATTCCTCAACCAGTTTCACTCAACTAGAGGTGTTTGAGAGAACCCTGTTGCTTGACCATAATCTGTAGGGCTCTACTTCCTTTAGTAGAATGACAGCAGCAAATTAGCAGAGGGAAAGTAAAACCATCCAGGAGGGTGGAAGTGCACAGCTAAAGGATGGAGTTGAATTTGCATAAAATGAAGGGAAACCTCTGGTCCAGGCCACCTGTGATTATACCATGCTTGCCATTCGGTTGGCAAGTTGGCTAAGCTGGCCATTCAGTTGGAGAGAGCTTGAAGCACATACATGTCTTGAGACACCAAGAAATTGCATTATGTATCATGGATAAGACATGCAGGATTATAGACCAGGAGCTATCCTGTACAAGGGTGGATTTGACAAGTGAACTGAAAAGAGGTTCAGAGACCCTGGACAGATACAATGATACACAAATAGAAGTTCATGAGGACATTGCTTCATCATTATGTAATGGAATCACTAGCTGTCTATAATTGTCCAGCTGGACTACTTAAATGAACTGAACAAGTAATTGAACCTGTCTCATGTTATAAACTTTTTTTCATCTGGGCTTTTTTTCAGTGATCTATGTAATGTCATCTTGGCTAATTTTAGTTGCTATTTTCCCCTTGAAGATATTTACCAACATGGTGTCTTCAGCCTGATGTAGTACAGGAAGTTGGGGTTGCAGGATGTCTCTCCAGGCTGAATGCTCTCCTGTCAATGAGATCAAATTATCAGTAGCTGCACTAATCTGCCTATCATCAGAAATAGCCAAAGAAAAATGCACAAATGCAAACACAAAAGGGAACTCTCATAATTTGCATACTTGTCATAGTTTCCCATAAATCAGCCTAAATGCTGGCGGGCTTCTTCCTTTTGACACAATCTGGAGGTTAGCTTCGCTTTTTGACATCTTATCTTCTTACAAGATACTGTATATTAGTAAAGTTAATTGACTAATCATTTTCATCACTAGGAGTGTAAGTAGATAATTCCATCTATTCCTACCTAGGCTTCTGTTTACGGTCCGGGGGTGCCAAGCATTCAGACTAAATGAAAATATACCCTCTAGTAACCATGCACGGCATCCCCCATAACAAGCTGCAGAAACTCTCCGAAGCATTGCTGTTATGTTGTGGGGAATCCTGAGAATCTTAGGCTTAACTCACCATGCCAGCCAGCCTCCTGCAGGGCTGGCCAGGCAGAGACTGGGATGGTGGGGGGGATACATCTGGGCAGACCTGTGCTAGAGCACAGGCATCTGTCATTTTTAGGGAAAGGGGGCAGGTCTGCAAGTAATGCAATAGCGGTGGCTGGGAACGTGCATGAGATGGTGTCATAACACATGCTTCAACTAGATGAGAGGAGTGCAGGGTTACCTAATAGATGATGTTTTCCATCTTTTGACTGTCCCCATGCAATCAGACATAAATATTTTGTTCCTTTTACCAGCTTTTCCTAATGGTGGGGAAGGAAAATTTGCTGCTCTTTCTTCCTTCAGTATCTTTGCCAGCTGGTGAATTAAAGAGAAGTTACCGCGAATTAGACTTTGGCTATACTTGTGGTTTCAGTCACAAGATTTTGGCGGAGGTGATAGTTGATAGTCCTGAACTGCGTCTTTAGTTTGTGATGAAGATTTTCTAGGTGATGTAGGGACAAGTTATTAAGTTGCTAGCTCCTATTTGTCCCCCAGGAATAGAGGACCAGGGGTTTTTTTTGCAGCTGTATCTCAGAATTAGGGATTGTTTCATATCTCCAGACTGCCTGTATGGTTTGCCGCGTTCTGTTTCTTTGTGCAAAATCTTACATTACCTAGAAAAGTGTCTCAGGTTTTCTTTGGGCACTGTGTGTCTAAAAGATACAGCATGGACACTGCCGCTCCTTCCTACCACACTGACTTGTTTGTGTGACGTGCTCTAGAAACTTTTCCCTTCAAGCCTTCCCATCCTGGTTAGAGGTGAGTGGGGTCCTGTGTTGGCTGATGTATTTCCCTGCTTTCTTTGCTCCTGATTCTCTCTGCTGCTACTTCTGCCATCAACGGTATTAAGTAGAGATGCGGGGTTTTGCCATGCACAAATCGTTGGTGGTTTGAGACCACCAACTAATTTTCCCTGCTGGGCTGCAGCCATGAGAAGCAGCAACTGCTCCCAGCCACCAAGGCAGGCCACGCTTATGCCCAGCATTTACAGGAGAAAAGCTTACATTGAAATGCTGAGACCAGAACGGTTCCTTCCCTGCCGGAGTGTGCCAACCTGGCTGTTGTCAACAGCTTTGGCCTAACTCTCTTGTGTTAATCAAACTAAATCCTACCTTTTCTGCTCATTAGGTCACAAGAAGTGATACCAGCTAACTGGTTTTGCACAAAATGAACTTTAAATAACATCTTTTTTAGGTTTAAAAAGATGAATTGTAATTGAGAAACTGACATAACATGATTAAGTATCCATATATTAATTTTCACTTAAGGAAGAGCTTTCTTGAACACTTAAACACTTAGTTAACCTAAGTTCACCTTAGTTAGCAACACTTAGTTAACCTAAACACTTAGCTAAATTCTTCTAGTAATGAAGATCTTAGTATACAGACCCAGGGAACTTGCAGGTTTAAGATGTATTTCACTCACTAAAAAGGCCACTTCTGCTTTAAACAAGTAATAAGTAATTCCAATATATGTTATCTCACATCTATAGCATGTTCCCATTTCCAAAAAGCTCTCATATTAATTCCTCAAATTAAGTTTCTGTTGACATCTTTGTATGTTTTGCTTATGGATGGTCTTAGTTTGTGAGATTTTTATTACTCTTCATTTTAGCACGCAAAAGATCTTTTTTGTGGCTATATCAAAACACAGTCTTGTATGTAAGTCACATTTGCTTTAGTTGTCCTCTGAGAAGCAGGGTTGTGTAAAAGGTGTGGGGGAGGGAGCTAAATGTAACATTTAATGGAAAGTCCATTCAAACCCCCTAGCAACTGGAACTAATGGGTAGAGACAGGGTTGTGAAATGTGAGCTTACAAGATCTCCATTGAGAGATATCCATTCCACTTTGTCTTTCAGGCCTTACTTCACAGAGACATTGGGTCCTTTTCTTTAAATCAGTTCAGATATTTATGAACAAGAGCAGGACCATAGTGATTTCTTTCTAAAAAAAGGAATTTCTTCAAACCCAAGAAATCTTCTTTCAAAACAGAGAGAGTGTTTCTAGCAGTGCTTTAGGCTGCTAGGCTGTTGCTTTCTGAGGTAGCATGCTGCTTCTTTTTTCTACCTAATGCAGTGAATGGGTCTCTGACTGTGATTTGATTCCCACAGAAAAAAAAAACACAACCACTTTTTAATGGTTCCTTAATGAAATGAGCTTTAATAATAGAAGTTTGTTGCATTAGAATTGGTAACAGTTTACCCTTTCACAATCCTTAGGGATACAGCGGGTGTTAACAGAATAACAGCATCTTGGGCAGAGTTTTATGTAGGACAGCACAGACAACTGTAGCTGATGAAAGAGAGGATATTTTAACAAAGGAAAGTACCTGCCTATGACCATATACTGCAAATATATGGTCATATATACTCTGAACTGTTTCTGTATTAGACACTGAACAGTACACCATCTGAACACTTTGAACATCTGAACATCTATGAACATCTGAGCATTGTTTTGGGAAATTAAGTAGAGATGATTCTGTATGGTTTTCCTGGTCATATTTCGAATTTCGGTGTAATCAACTACTTTTAAAAACTGGAAATACTCTTTATTATTTTGCTAATACCAGACTCACTTTGCATAAAGCTCAGTATGCAACAGAGCCAGCCTAATTCACATTACTGAGTACCTTGCAGCTTCGTACACAGAGGACCCTGAATACACTGGACAAAGTAGCCTCAGAAAGTATACAGGAAAAAGGAATTCCTCTGACTGGAAAAAGAAAATCTTTTGACTTCAGAGTGGTGAAGGGAAAGGAGAAGGAGTGGGGAAAAAAAAAAAGATGGTCCATTGAAACAGCCATGAAGAACTTCAGACATCGCTGAGTAAAAACTAAGGAGAAGTGCAGTCTTCTGGGATGCCATGAGGGTTTAGTCAACTGGATCCCGTGCTTGCCTCTGGGTAATGAAGCATTCCAAGTAAACTGCTCTGCATGAATAAGATTTGTTATTTTCTTGACCACCCAGCTGCTTGGAACATGTCTGGCATGGTAATGAGAAAGCCTTCTGGACCTAGTTGGATGCACAGCACCTTTGATATTTATGTTGTCTCTTTCTCCTAATTACATTTGAGCTGGAAATATCCCTGATTGCAAGGATTAGGGAAAAAAGAATGAGTAGAGAAAAACATGGTAGGCCAGCAAAGGAATTTTCATTGTGAAAAACACTTGCGTAAGATTGCTCTTTAGTGGCTAAGCTGCTTCAGTGACCACAAGTGAAAGCAGGGAATGGGATATACCAGGAAGTCTTAAGTCCTAAGGACACTGCAAGCTGTGCTGGGGAAGCTGGAGGCATCTATAGCTGTGGTATCTAGACGAACACTTGCAGCCTGCACTGGAGTCAAAACCAATGTTACTGTTTCATTGCATTTATAGCGAGGAAAGATGTTTAAGCACAAGAAAGAAAATTTCCTTTGAATCAGAAGTTGTACTCTTCTTATCTCACCAGTAAAATGCTCATCCAACTAGAGATGGAAGAGAAGAATAAGCATGGACTACTGTATGTTTTCACTTTTGTACAACAAGCTTTAGCCAACATGCCACAGTATGCAAACATTATATCAGCATATAGTTAGAAATTGGCATACAGCTGCAAAATAGTTCACTCTTCTGCCTGACATAGACTTTAAATTGCATTAGTGTTTCCACCAAACCAGATCTTACTTCTGTGAACATCTTTTCTTAAAAATACTGTGCCCATTCAAAATAAAAGCTCTTGCTCTTTCAGTAGCAAATCTGTTATTGCTAAAAATACAAGAGGTGGAATCTCTCCTGTCATGCAAAATTTAGTTCAATCTTTACAAAGGTGTCAGAATCATAATGAAATCTTTTATGTGACTGCAACAATACGTGTGCTACATAGAATTAATTATCAAGAAGTGAAATGCATGGGTGATGTCAGCCTGGAAATATCTAATCAAGATGTCTGCTGGTAGGTTACCTTCCAACATGTAACCTACTTAACCTGTAACATAATGAGGATAACTGTAAAGCTTCAAGTATCTTCCCAGCAACTCTGGCTATTGTTTGGGGATTATTTATGTTTATCTGGTGTGCAACATGCAATGCTCTCACCTGCCTGGATTGTTTACTGTTGACTCATAACCGCGATCAGCTCCAGCAAAAATGAGCTATTATTAGTGTGCTTTTTTAGTTAATTTGCCCAGGACTTAGTTTTGGCTGCTTAAGAAAGCAATCAAAACCAAATTTCACACCCCTGCCACCCTTCTCCCTGAACATGAGATAAAGAAGGGCTCAATGAGTACTGGAAGTGTAGAGTTCAGTCCTGCTCTGCTTAACTCAACAGGTAAATTATGGAGCTGTACCTGAAAGGACTCTGTGTGCTTCACTGTCCCATGAGATATCTGTGGGAGGTCTTCCTGGCTATGGATCAGTTTTGCGAGAACTAGTTAACTGACTACTCCCTTGTATGTTTTCACTAATCTGATCCTGTCAAATTTTCCCTATTTACAAAATTTTAACTAGTTAGATTCACATTTTGCTAAGTAATTTGGCAGCACAAGTCTAGAGAAAGTCAAAGACACTTGTCCTTCCACTTTACTTAAGGATATAACATCAATTAGGTGCACATATAGGAGAAAACTACACATCTAGCTGCAATGGTTATTAAATATTACAATTTAATAACTATTCATTTTGCTTTTATCTGATAATTGGATGGATAATACTAGCCCAGGTGATATAATTAACAGGCAGATGGATATTATCTGGAGAAGTCATTTATGCTTGAAAAAAGATTGTTGAAGAACCTTGGATTGGTAGATATTATGTACAAGCTTTGATCTTCCTGTCATCACCACCAAATGTTTCAGTAACTTGGAGAGAGAGTTGAGACTTTATCTTTAATGTTCTCTGTATGTTTAATTCTGTTTCTTGCTGCAGGGTCAAAACCACTTACCAGAAGCTGTTTCAGATGAGTTATCAAACCCCAACTTATTTTCCTTTTTCTGAATGTAACACGCACAGAGAAAGCAACAGAAACAGTGCAAAGATAATTAAAAAAACCCAAACAAAACAAACAAAACTCACCACCACCACAAAAAAAAACCAAACAAAACAAAAAACCCACCAAACAAAAAGTCCTCCAGAAAACAACTCAAAAAGTCTTTCTAGGACAGATGCTATGCAAAATATCTACCGATTGGGCGAAATTGGCCAATTACGGATATCTCAGATTTTACATGGTCACCACCCCGCAGACTCTACTTTTGCTCTGAGGCAACCTGTAATATCTCTTTGACGTGCCTCGGAATGTAATTTTTCCACGGTAATTTTTTTCCTAGTTACCTATCCAGAAATTACAGTCATCCAGCTGGTCAATATAATTCTTAATTATGTTGTAGCAGAGAAAACACCAAAGAGGGTGGCATCAACTTATAACAACTGCACAGGCACAGCGGCTTTCTCAGACCTAGTCTGTAGTACACTGACTAAGAAAGGATCTATTGTATTGGAAAGGTGTTTACAGTCTAAATGAATGAAATAGGATACGGATAATTAGGATGGCCATATTACTGGAAAAGAAATGGAACAAGTTCCTAATTCCATTTGAAGCTAATTAGGTGGCCTGTCACTTTGATAAGATGTTTGGGCTCACAGAATCTGCTTTGTTGAGGGTATTTCTTCTTTAATTGGCCTGTCAATTACAATTTGCTATGAAATGGTGCATACCGCTTACAGCCTGTTTTCAGTCTGTCTCACAAAATAGGTCCCAGAAAGAGTGTTTTCTTTTTTGACAAGAAAAAAAAAAAAAGGCATTAAAATGCATACTGGTTGTTATTCTCCTGGTTTGTTTTAATTGTTTTTGCTATTCACTTTGACGCCTTCAGGACTAAGCAACTGAAGTCTTCCACAACTGCAAAGGTAGGACTTATGCTCATGATGCAAGTTGCAATGGAAGAATTAGATCTAAATTGAATATTGTACATGGAACAGTGTTGCTCTTTCCTGAGGTGATGAGCTGAGAATCCTAAAACTGAATGAGAGAAGCAGCAGAATAGATGCCTTACTGGAACAAGGCATTTTTGACATCATTAAGGGTTAGCTGACAAACTGAAAGTTAGCAAGTACTTTTTAAAGGCAGCATGGAAATAATCAAGCGCAAAATAGCAATCTATTGACCTCTGGTAACTTGATGTCTTGATTTAGGCAACTGCATTGCAAGCTTGACAAACAACTTAATGCCAGTGACTCTAGACTTTTTATGGTAGTTCGCTAGTTACCCAGATGAGGAATGGTCACCATGTGACAAAACATTAACAGCTGACTCAAAGGCATACTTGGTCAAAGCAAAAGCAAGTGTTTTCCATGCTGATATTATTTGTTTCTGATTTCCTGGCTGAGAAAAACAGCTCAGCTAAATGCAAGGGTGCTGTATGTTCTCGCTGGGGGGCAGTTATCCTTTGGGAAGCAAAGACCAAGAAGAATTGCTTTGAACTTACTCCACTGACAAAACCAACAGTGCTAACCAGTACATGATTTAATTCTCGTGTTCTGAGTATGCAGTGTCTGTATTCTCACAGAGTTGCAGTAGCCAGTATCTAGTTCCTGTTCTTGTTCTTTCCTTTTGCACCATTCAGGCGGTACGAAGGAGTTATTTTAAAAAAGACTTCTGTAGGGAAATCACCCTTTCTCTCTTTCCAATGACAGACCAAGCTGGAGAGGGCAGGAGCAGCACTTCCGCTGTGTGTGGAATTAAATGTGTGCCATAAATCCACCCAATTCACTCAGGTGTGTTATGGATGTGGATGTCAAAACCTAAGTCACTATTGGTAACTCTTGTAACTATTTTAGGTTTCTAGCTACGCCCAATCCTGTTTCTCTCCTATTAGGAACTCTTACGAACAAAATGTCCTGATCTGAGGAGTTGTGAGGCATGCTTTGCAAAACATCATTTTGAAAACACTCAGCCCCATCTCAGTTTGGAATGAAGAGCAGTTTACTTCAAGATTTTTTCCAAAGTTTGGAGTAGGCAGAGAAGTAGTCACTTTCTCTGTCTTATTTCCTCTCCTTTTTTCTTAAGGCCAGATTCTATTAAAACACATATTCAGCAACTTTCCTCTGCAACAAAATGTTTCTGTGGTTGTGGCCTTTGCTTCATTTTCAGACTAGAGTAGTTCAGCTGGAAAAGACCCACAACAATCATCTAGTCCAACAGCCATTTTTGGTATTCACTGTGCCTTAGATGCAAAGTGAGGTGGCTGCAGTCACAAAGGAGAATGTTGACCACCTTGCATATCACAGATGCCCAGTGTCTGGTGCCACCACCAAGCATGGTCATTGAAAGCTTGCCTCTTATTTTGGTGCTGTGACTTAAAATTTGATTTGGGTAGGAGAATTAAAAAAGCTAAATAAAATGATGACTCAAAATGCTACAAGTTCATAAACCCCTTGAATAGCTGTTTACACTCCTACTTTTACTATAAATTGGTACCTCATGGCTTCTTTGTATAAGGCAGTGAGCTAGTCTAGAGGGATGACCTAGTTATTTTTAAAGCCCACTTATGTCAATGCTTGCAACACGGTCCTATGACCATGTTGGCCACCATTATTTCAGGGTGAGGTCAGTCTTTTTCTTTACTTGGGCCGCTTGCCAGCTTCTCAACACCTGCCTTGAAAGTGACAGCTCTATGGGTGTCCTCATAAATTAAAAATCATGTGCCTCTGCCCTGATGCCCTGGGACAAGCACAAAGTTAGAAACTGCCCTGTAACCCAAGCCCTGGGGCTGCTGCACGGGACAGCTGAGCAGCAGGCAGTGAGCCACAGCAGCGGGGGGCTGGCTACACCGCAGATCCTGAGCAGCACCCAGGCTGGGGTGGTGGAAACTCTGTGTGCGCCGGTGCCAGCGGGCATGTGGCTGTGCCCAGTGAGAGCCAGAGCTGTCCCCCAGGTAGGTGTCCTCCTGCATGGGGAAGGGTGGAGAAGCCAAGCAGCTAACAAGGGGGTGCTGTGGGATTTGTGCAGCCCTCACATGTTGGGAGCGGGGCTCTCCACACCGAATGGGCAATCCTGTGCACAGTTGTCACTATCTTTGCCACCTTCCAGCTCTTCAGTTACAGCTCTGGCGTATAATTGACCACAGCGCTAATTTAATGATGTGTTTTCCTCCTTCCAGTGAGCACTGCAGATGCTCAGCCAGCATACACATGCTCCATAGCCTAACACAGTCCTACAGCTTGAATAGCGCTTAGGCACTCCTTTTCCCCCACAACCTGTCTGCTCAATTTACCCTGCTCTCACCATTCCCATCATGCAGGTTACATTCACCCACAGGAAAACTGTTAGACAAGTCAGACAAGCTGCAACACCCCCATGCCCTAATCTGTGTGCTCCTTTCCCACATGTGTGTTGTCCCTTTCCATGCCCAGTAGTGCCCAGGGTCTGGAAGCAGCACATGTTGTTTCACAGCACTATGGTCCTCTCTCAGCTCCATAACTGCAGGTGTCGGACACAATTGCTGACGTGATCCCTGATGGACTGGTATGCTGTGAGCTCCCAGTATGTGAGCTCCTGGATTGGAAAAGCAATACAAGTGCTGACTGGAGCAGAATCTGGTGAGGCATCCTTTTCAACTCACCTGTATGCTGCCTTCAAAGGCGCAAGCAAAATCTGTTACCCTGTTGGCATGGGATCCTTAGCTGGATGACTAAACAGCAAAGTGGAAAACTGAATCTTCTTAAATGAGCTATGAGGTGCATTTTAACAGAGACTGTTTTCTGTCTTTCTTCGAGCTACTGGGCATCTATTATGTTCCTTTTGATGACTGAGTAGGATGCGTGGTTGATGCTTTTGCCCTTCCATCAGTAAGAGAAAGCTGCAGAGGGATGCTGATCAGAGCTGCCTGTAAGCATGTGCCACCTTGCTTTCCTTTGATTTTAGATTAATGTGAAAATAAATTGTATTTCCTTATAGATGTACTTCTGAATATTAGGAATATTGATTTTCAAGGGAAATACTGAGCTGTGACTGATAAGTAGGCTGAAAACCAGATTTATTTACTTTATGAAGCAATGAGGTTACACCTCTTTTTGGGGGAAGGCACAGATTAGGTCTCATATTGGCTGATGGGAGATGGGTGAGTGAGACTCCAAAGATAATTTGCTCTAAGTTTCATAATGTCAGCTGCTCCAATTGACACTACCTCATGGTAAACCTTGTAGGGATTTGCCAATCCAATTTTGTTTTCTGCAGTTCCTTCCGCATACTGCCACTACAGTAATGAAGAAATGTCTTGGTGTAAAAACAGGCCATAACAAAGGAACTATTAGTCAGAATGACAAGAGATAGTGCCTTGGAGCAGTCAGCACCTAGTGTTTCTGCAATACAGACCAAACACTTCAGTGATAAGCTCACAGTCCCATCCAGTGCTTCCCATATTATATCTCAAAATAAACGCCTAAGCATCTGTTGGATTTGGAGTGCTACCGGTAGCGTACTATACTGTGTACTTCGGCAAGCCTCTTGGTATGCATGTTCCTTGAGCTCCTTTCAGCTATTCTTCAAGTGATTTTTCTCTTCCTCTCCCAGCCCTCTTAACAGCTGCCAACGCTGAGGACTCAAAGTCCCTTTTTCCAGCTGGCAGCAGCAACAACAGTGATAAGAGTATGGCATACATGATTTGAGGTCTTCTGCTTCAGAAAAATCTATTACCTCATCCTTGCACCTGGTGACATTTTATAGGTAGATGGGACAATTCAGACAAGGCTGTAGTTTCATGCAGGAAATGCACACACACAAACCCTGGAAAGGCTTTCTTTAGGTGGTAATATCAACACATGTGGAAAGATATCTGAATCTGGAAGAAAATGCATTCAAACAATATCCTACTGAAAACGGGGGAAAATTAATTTGTTCCTGCCATGAAGGTTTTAAATTTAAACTGATGATAAAGGATGCACACTCCTGTTCTGATAGGGAGAAAAAAAAAAAAAGAAAAGGAAAAAAGAGAAGAGTATGAGAAGTTGTTGAAGCTCACCCTAAAAGCTGAACATCTAATTTGTTGTGTCCTTTTCCAGCTCTCTTCTCCTAATATCTCTTTCAGACTGTTTCAGGCAAAGGCTAGGTGGGGTGTGTTACTTCTCTGGTCTTAACTTTCTTTGGGTGTGAGGGAATTCCATGAACTAACTCTAGGGATGGCAAGGGAGGAGATCCCTAGTAGGGTATGACAATTAGAGGACCATATATGCACACAAGTTGGCTGTATAGAGATTTGAAAGGCCAGGCCTTGTAATTTTATGTTGAATTTTAAGCCATTTATCTAATCTAGCCTCAATGATGCAAAAGCTCATGTCCAGCTATGTCTTTCAAGAAAAGAACAATTTTCTATCTCTATTATTAGCAGTAAAACAAACCAAAAAATAAAAGCAAGCCATCATAGTTAAGGGTCCTTGAAGAGACCCATGTCAGCAAATGGATTGAGAATAGAAATGAAGCAGGAGAAGCATCTCTGGGGAAGCGTGTTCCACCACCATCAGAGTGGAGGCCCAGCTCCTGCCTGTCTGGCGTCCCTCTCCTGCTCATCCTGCCTGGCACAGTCCTGGGCAGCACGCTGAGCAAGGAGTGTGCCTCCTCTCCTCTGCGCCTGGTGGTGACAGCAGCTCCTGGGCCCCTGCCAGGATGGCTGTGGCCCGGGAGGAGGCATTCAGAGATCTGAGAGGTGTCCAATGGCCCAACAGCTGCTCCTGGCTCCCGCGGCAGACAGGGGACAGGGACACGGCAGCATGCTGGGCACTGGAACATGGCCCCACGATGGGGAGGAGAAATGGTGGGGCTGCAGGAGAGCTCAGCAGGGGCTAAGGCATGGTGAGACTGGGGATAAGCAAATGAGAAAGATCTCTGTGCTCATTAGCAATAAGAGGAAGTAAAGATAACTCTTCAGCACAGAAAGTAAGTGCTTCTTGCCATGTCACAGTTTTGCTTTCTTCTTTTCTTCCCCTAATGGAAAGCACTCATAAAACCAATATAATTAATAAACTTTGGAAAAATATCACCTCACACCTTTCCAAATCTTGAGTCAATGATTCCATTGCCAAGACAACTGTCTATTTGCCATCCACATGTGACAGTAGCAAATATTTTAAATCAAAGCAAGGGGTCACCCCAGAGACAGAAGCATGACAAGAACCTCCCTGGCCTTTGGTGGAGTAACATATTGGGCATGTCAGCTAAAGGTCATGATGAGATTGTCTTGAGAAAAATAAGATGGTCCTTGTCACACTGCAGTAATATCAGGAAAAAAACCCTTAGTGCTAGTTTTTGAAGAAAGCAGAAATTATGGTATTTCTGCAGGTGAGATCAAACAATCCAGACAAAACATGGGACTTAAAGGGCTAATAATTGTGCTATTTGTCTTTAAACAGAACTTTTGGCCTGAGACACCATGTCCTGAAATCAGTGGAAAAAGGGACCTTCAAGTTATCCAAAACTATCAAAATGCATTAGGAGTACACTTGTCTCAGAAAAGTAGTTTTGCTTCATGGATTTAGAAGATGACAAGACGTCAGCTGACTGCTAATTTTATTCTTGCTCTGTGATGTACCTGTGCCTCCAGACACCTGCTTGTCCTTGAAGAAGTAATTTAATCTTCTGGAGCCTCTGCTTCCCTTCGCTGCTTTTCCTCTTCTCATCAACTTCAACCATCAGTGAGTGGGTACAAGGCCCCTGTCTCAGTCTTAGCTTCTTGAACCTTCAGTGTTATGGGGATGTAAATAAAAGCAGTGCCATGTGAAAACACAGGACTGTTCGGTACTGTGCAACATGTGGTGCTGAATTAATCATACATCAGGAAAGTGGCAGCTATGGGAAACATGGTGAGTTTCCAAAACCGTGGATGTCTGCTGAAACCTTTCCTAGCTGTTCTTCACTGGGTGCGAGTGCAGTTGTGTTTGAATTTCTGTTGTTGGTAATGTATTTAGTACTGAACACAAAACAAAACGAAGCCTGAATTTCTGCTGAAGGTTTAATAATCCAAGCTCCTGAACCCGGCTACACTTATGAACATGTTCAATTTCATGAAGATGAGTGGAAGATGCATATAAAACTACTTCTCAACTATAAAAACTACTGTGTCAAGAAAGATCTTGGTGAAAGTTTCTGGTTTTCAGGGTAATTTTTACTTTTACCCATTCCTCTCCGGGGCATTTTTAAGGGTTACTTGACTTGATTTCTGTGGGACAAAGCTGTATGTGTAAAGTAGCTTGAAGACAAAAAAAAAAAAGCCTTGATAGTATCTGGGCCGTAGAACAGCAGCACTGTAGCCTCACTTCAGCCTATGAATAGCTTTCAGCATTTCCACAGTTAGCCCACAAAACATTTAAGAATTCAAGTCAGACAGTAAAACCAGGAGGTAAACATTTGGTTTATTTACAGGTCTTGCATATTTTTTTGGTTGTGTCCATCATAGGAAAACTTCTAAACTAAAATTCGCAAAATCAGGCTAAAGAGTCACCTTTCAATTTCATTATGCAGTCAGGTTTTTAAGAAGAAAAATGGAGTAGAAAGCACACCAGTGACACCAGATCAATTTTATACTTTAAACACCAATACCTTGAAAAGCCACAGTTACTAAGTTGTTTCACACTCTCCAGAGCAGACAAATATTTTATGCTGTAGGAATCCCTGCTCCGAAGAGAGTTTATTTCTGTGACTGCATATGTACAGATGGGAGTCCGTGAGAATGAGAGATGTTCATGGTTGTGTGCCATGTCTTCTGGTGGCTGACAGTGAACACATCTTGAGAAGAGAGGAGAAGGTTCTGTGGTTGTTATGAGATAGAATGAAATTTCTGTAGCTTGAACATCTTAGTCCAATTTATGGGACTTTTACACCTATTACAAAACACTACCTCACCATTGCTTTATCTGTGATCCTGTACTGATGCGTTCTGTGGGGAAAGTGAATGAGCCTGCATAAGGCAGAAAGTGAGGGGATGGACCCAAAATGTCTGTAAATATAGTGTGGCAGTTGTATATTTGTATGTGGGAAAAGCTAAATGTGTGTTCTACACAAAATATTTCAATCCTCCTGTTTGTATGAAAGCGAGTATCATTGACTTTGTTCTCTACCCTGGGGCAGCATCACTTTTCAAGATCTCTTCTAGCACTATTCTGACTCCCCTAGCTGTCACAGGGCAGACCCTATAGCACCTTTGTCCATCAGGATACACATATGCAAACTTTACTTTGTAAATGTTTTTGCATTCAACTATTTTAACTTAAATAACTGGTTTTGGTAACTTCTTCTGTAATTCCTCCTTAGAGCAGTGTTATCAAATGCAGCACATCGTTTTGTAGTGAGAAGAGGTAGATTTGTGGCTTCTCCTGGAACCTGTCAACAATGCTGTCACTGACAATACAAAAGTGATGTCAGGCATTTACTCATGTTTTTAAGCAAGAAAGCAAGCTCGTAGTAGTGTGGGACCTGTTCATGGGGATAATACAAGATGACTAAACTTCCCAAAGAGATATGTTGCAGCATTTTGTTTCTGGTATTTTAATATATTTGAAGAGATGTGCAACTGTCAACAAAGCATCTTCCAGTCATTGACCTCCCATGAAAACTCTGGGTATTTTCTATTACAATCCATCAAACAGAACTGAACAATGAAAAGGATTCCAGAATGTGTTTAAAAATATTTTTGCTTATTTGAATCACTGCACATGTGCTAGCACTGCCATGTTCAAAGAGTTTGGTATTTAGGTCTTGCCTGAAGCTAGTGCTAAAAACACCTTTCATCTGTATAGAAGCTGAAGGGCTGCTTTAAGTGCTGTGCATGCAAGTTCAGCATCTCTTGATGTCAATTTGGTTATATGTAGGTGGATGTGTTTGCACATACATACTTAATACAAACAATGCTTTAAGACACTCCAAGGCCAGGAGAATTCAAAAGCGGCAGTTGTTGAAAGCTTTTCTCCTTCAGCTTGCTCCACTGAACTTAGCACCTCACTGGAAAGCATCACAGTGTGTTTTCTGCTCTAGCAAAATTTTAATAAGAGCCAATATCATGTATCAAGATGATCTGGAAGATATCCAGCACTCTCTGTTCCCCGTGTCTTCATTACAGGACAAATTTAATGCCTATTCGATCTCGCATGCTGTGTTTTGCCTGGTTTGTGCAGTGGAGACATTGGCATATTCATTCACCGTTCCCACATATGTGTTGCCTAATCACTGTGCCAAGAATAGCAAAACACTTGGAGGACTTCTCCTGCCCCTGTTTTGCCCTTTTTCTGAATGCTGTTGAAATGCACAGCATCTTAGGGGTAATAACAAATAAAAGGAAGTCTATCTCATTGATTAGCAGATTTGTGTCTTTAAGTAATGCTACAGCCACCTAGTTAACTTCAGTGGAGTGGGCCAAGACATTTCCAAAGGTGAATATTTCTACGTTTGGCTGAGGGGAAACCAGTTGTCTGTTTCCCAGCTAGAACAGCTTCTACAGTGAGGTCTGGGTGGAGGAGTGAGCTGAAGTATCCACAGAAAAGAAAGGCTGCATGCTGTGTTTTCAAGGCACCAGCTGCACAGGAGCCGTCAGGGCTCCATGTAATAGGGAACACTGAGGCACCTTTTCTCTCCTTTCGGGGGATCAAATTTGCTAAGTGCTTAATGTCAGTGAAGTTCTCTTGGTGACCAGGCTGGTATTGCCTTTCCTGCACAGACTGTTAAAGTGCACAGACTATTATTCACCTACTCAATTAACTCCTAAGGAGACAGAGGAAATATGTGCCCAGAGACAAAAATGAAGCCATCTTTATTTGCTGGCTAATCAAAATCCAATGGCTTTTGAAGACAGTGTGAAATGATCATTAATTAGGAGGGATACCTAAATTTGGAGTTCAAAGAACCTTGTACAAGCCAAGAAGAAAATTACTTGGAGGGCAGAGCTTGTTCCCCCTGATTGATGAGGCCTTTGTGGAACCAGCCTGTATCTGGACTGGACCTGAACCTGGCCTGAAACACATCTCCAGTTCCCACAGGTAAACGTGTCTGTAAGCCGGAGATTCAGTGCATTATAGAATGTGGGTCCCAAACAGCAATATCTGAATTTAGTAACAGCTTCAGTATATAGCAAAGAGGGGGTCCTTAAATGAGGGTGGAACAAGACCACTACTGACCACCCCTTGCTCTCTCATGCTCTGATATCAAAGAAGCCATCAAAATGCCAATTGACAACCCAAGCTGAACGCTCCCCCTTCTTCCCTTGTAGCCATGTGCACTAGCATATGAGCAAGTCGAGGAAGCACCTAAATGACAGAAAGGCTCAGCTGTGGCCTCTGCTTTGCAGACACCCTGGGTCATGTCCATGGAAGGGCTCTGCAGCTGTGCTTATGATTAATACAGTGAGACAGTCCCAGTGAAACACAGAGGGGTATGGAAAGGGCAGGAGAAACACTGTAGGGGCTGGCACCCAGGGCTAGGGGAAAAGAAACCACAGAGCTGTTCCACAAAACCTGCCGTGTGGTTCACAGCAGTGCAGCCAGCAGCTGGCCTGATGGGTATCCCAGTGCTGAGGATGTGTGTGGAAAAGGCCCCTGGGTGAAAACGAGCAAGGAAAAGAGCTGGTGTTGCTGTGGTCTGGGGAAAGGGGGACTGGGAAAAGGTGACTACATGGCAGCTCATGAACCCCATGCCCTGTGGAGCAAGACCTGCCCAACTGCATAAATTTTTCCAGTGTTTTCTTGTTAGACTTTACCCCAGAAGGGAGATAGTCAATGGCTTCTACAAACACAGGTCCTACTCTTCCGTGTCAGTTGTTTGTGCTGCCAGAGTCTCTTGCAGACCTTCTTTGTCTTTGTGATGACCTGAGCACAGCCACTGTGGTGAACCGTACGGCATGTACATAGAAAGTACTTAAAAATGGGTATGTAAGACACTAAAAATAAAACAAAAATCATTTCCAAACTAAGAAAACTCTGAAAGCCTGCAGGTTTCATAACAATCAGCACCCTTAACTTACAATAGACCTTTGCTTTCTTTTCACTAAAAAAAAGCTGATTGCGAAGTATACTGCCCATTGTGTAAAGAAGAGTAGGTCTTGGATTCATATCTTCCTCCTTTAAAGGATGTATATACAAAATATCATGCTTGAAAGTATAATAAAGGTAAATTATATTCTGCAAGCACATAAAAACAATAAAACACTACTGCCTGTTTGTTTTCCAGAACAGCATCACTACAGTCCTTTGTGTGTAGAATTCTATCTTCAGGCTCAAGTTAGGGATGGACTTTGGTTTTGAGAAGAATAAATTCTGCCAGCAATGTGCCCATTTATTAAAATAATTATGGGGTAACCCAGCCAGCTATAGGGAAACCTGAGAAAAACAGAAGAGAGCAAAACTAGAGCAACTTAGAAAATAAAACACAATTTTCTCAGGGTCAGTGGGCTAAGGTATTCCTCTCCTGGGAAATAAACACTTCAGTGTGTGTAGATCTGACCCCAATCACTATTTTAAAGATTAGCCTGAAAGATAGTGCTCTGGAAGGGCACGCAGAGAACTCCATGTGATAATTTCCTGGAATTTCTGGATCGAAACAGATAAGAGCTGCATGTTGACATCTGTGAATTGATGTGACCTTTTTCTTGCAAGCTGATCAGGCTATCATCAGCAAAGAACCATGCTCAGAAGCATGTAATAAAGTACTCAATGAGTTAAATTTGGGAATAAAGAAGCAAACCAATAAAAATCTAGGTTCTTCAGTTTTACATAGATCAAAGTGGTATTTGCAGACTCCCTCACAGAACGACTGTTTCCTGGGAAAATTTGCTTCTTGTTTCTACATGTTAATTCATATTAAAAAGTGTATACTGGTCATGAACCTTCAAGAAAGCAACATCTGTGATTCCAAGAAGTACAAGTATGCGAAAAAATTAGTCTTGTCTACAAATATGCCATACTTTGCACTTTCTCCTTGCAAATTACTTAATTTATGGGTTAAAACCAGAAACAAGGAAATATGAACACGATAAATAACTTTTTAAGATGCTATGGTTTTGAATAGTACACCTTGAAATTATACTTACCATAGTTATATGAAAAGAGAAAACTGTAAAAGAGCTTCAAGAATATGTGTTTCCTTTTTATTTATAAATCTTAGATATGTTCATTGGGCTTTTCCTTTGTAGGCATCCTATATTATTAATACAGGGAAGTTTGGAGACAGGGGCAGAAATCTTCTTAAGCCAAAAAATGAAGTTTTGCCATGGGTTTGAATAAAGCCAGACACTGGCTTTACTATGTCTTCTTTCCAGGACCATGTTACTGCCCATGACAGTCACAAGTCCTAACTGCAATTTGCATTACAGCTGATGGAGTTCAGTGTGAATAAAGACGAAACGTTCCTGGGAGAAAGGCTATTTAGACCTTCATGTCTTCATGGAGACATTTTAGCACCCAAGTGCAGGAAAAAATCCCTTCCCTCAGCATGCTGCTTAAACCTCCACTGCCCGCCATGGTCACTGCTGTCCAGTGGCTATTACTCTGAACCACTTCTTCTCTGGCTGTCTTTTAGGAGACAGCTCAAACCACCCTGCCAAAGCCTCTCTGGTACAATGGGTGTCATAGTAGTGCCCATTTTCCACCATTTCTATACAATAGCAAGGTGTACTTAGGGACACAATTTACTTCATATATCCTGGGTTTTAATTACCAAGGTGCTAAAGAGAATGCGTAAAGCACTTGATAATAACATGCACGTTCAAGACCTGCTGAAGCATTTATTAGAAGAGCATTTCTTTCTTCTTTAGCATGTCAATGTATACAAGGAGGGTGGTTTTCCTGTTCCTTTTAAAACGAAAAATATTAGGCTTTGATTCTCTGGTTCCTTTTCATCTTCTTCTAGCTTAAAAAGCTTCTGGAAAGGAATACAAAAAGATAGAACAGCAAAGAAATCACAAAAGGAAGATATCAATAAGAAGCACCATGGACTATTCTCTAAGCAGTTTCCAAGCAACTTTTAATGGAAGGTCAGGCACAAGCAAGATAAAGGGAGGAAAAAACAAGACATTATTTCATACAATAAAGTGGCTGTGAATGCTGCCAGTTACAGAGGAAATAGATTGGCCAGCCTGACCACTTATTTATGTTTTTCTGTGAATATAAATGAAAATCCTATATAAAGGGCACTATCAAATTTGAGCGGGAGTGTTAATTCCAGCAATAGGCTTGCATTACTCCTCAGAGAGGCTTTCATCACTGAATATGAGGTGTAATAATAATGGTCCTGTTGGACTCCCTCAGCTCCTTCTGTCTGAAGGTCTATAATACTTTCTGTCTTTAATTACTCATGTCTCACATTTGCAGCTCCAAGTAGATATGGTGTGAGTTATGTGGATGTAGCAGCTGAGGCATAGAAAGGTGAAGTGACTTCACTAAAATTGCTGTAGGTATCCACAGACAACCTAACACAGATTGCAATGGCCAGAGGTGTGCCTCCAGTCAAGAAGAGACAACCATACAAGCAAACAACCCTAGCTGGCTGGCACTGCTGGATCCCTACAGCAGCTCCAGTGGAAAGAGACAGAAATTGTATCTGAAGTGCATATATCTGTAAGTTATGTATGATGTCTACTTCTTTCTTCATCCAGCATTTGGCAGCCTTGGACAGTTGGCAGCTGAAATAGTCCTTTTGAGCTCGAGTGCCATAGGAGCCAGTCCATATGGTTCCAAAGTCACGGAGCACAAAGCATACGAACTCTGTGATTTTTATCATGATCAAGGAGCAAAAGCTCTTGTGTCCATGCCAAAAAAAGCCCTAGGAAAGAATCTAGACATTGATTTGGAGGCCTGAAAACTTAAGAAGCCCAATTATTAGTTTACCTTGAGAATGCTGGCTCATTGAGTAGTGCTAGCAAGTGCAAAACAAAATCTTTCTCTTAGTTTCTGTCTTGGCATGAAAAGTTAAGGTGACAAGCTGATAAGGTTTGGCTTTGTAAAGCTTTCCTTCTCATGGCTGGATTTTCTGATGTCTGCAGCAGGATGATACTACAGCCTGTCTCTCCATATGGCACTGATAGTTGTCCATTGCCATGCAAACCTAAAACAAATACTAGGCAAGTGAAAAAAATGTCTGAATTCAAATTTTCAAAAGGAGAAAATATTTTTTTACAGGAGTTACCTATGATGAAGTTCTGGATCAGAATTCTATATCCTCAGGGATCTGAACAAGAGCATCAAGAGTCATTTAGGCAGAGGGACATCCCCAGGCTTGATCCTGTGTTTAATCTGCTAGCCGAATGTAGCACTCCTGGATATCCCTAGGACATGACAAATTCACATACCACCTGTATCTGGGCTGCTGAAACCTGCCCTTTCCTTCCTAGAACTGTTTGCTAAGAGAGTTGCTGTCAGACTGCAAAGGTTTTTTGCTCTCTGGGAATAATGTCCACACACACAAGAGAGAGGCTGTGATGAATTGCTACAGCTGAACATGTGTCTTTCAGAAGCATCTCTCTGCACATGCCTTTATGTATGCTATCCAGAGCTGCAGGGTAATGCTGAGGCCACTTTTCTTGTTCTGGGTCCTTGCTTGCCAGGCACAGCTGGTTCATAATCCAGCCCACTGGGGTCCTAAAGTGTAGTCACATTATTCCCTAGCAATGCATGAAAACTTGTGGCCAATAGTCCTGTGTTTAATGTGTGAGATTTGAGTGCAAGCTTACATCTTTGATTCCTATAATATATTTTGTCCAAACAAATTGACTATAGACATTAAAATAAAGGGACCAGCTTCTTAACATTCTTTCAGCTACTGAAGTCTGCTCAGTTTTTACTTTCGATTTCCAATCATGTACATGAGGAGACTTAACCAGAGGGCACAAGAAGCAGTCTCAGAATTCATCCCATAGTATGCTACAGATTGGTTATAGTGCATTTCACATGTTCAAAAATATCGAGCAAGGTTTTCAGGACAGTTTTTGTTAAACAAATATGTTCCTGTGTTCTGAAAGCATGTTATGAATGAGCCTGTCTTTTAGGCTCAAGGGTAACCAGTGAACCAGGATACTGATGTCTGACAACATACAGTTACGGAAGAAGCAGATATAGTTCAGCAGATGGTTGCCTGTAAAATGCACTCAGATATATCTGGAAAATGCCGTGAAAATGTCAGTATTCTTACAGCACTTCTATTAGACATGATTTTTTGTTTTTAAATTTAGTCCACAGCCCTTCCCAAGTTGTATGCAAACTGCATGCATCCCAACCTTCTGCCTGTGAAGAAGGGCACCGGTGAGAGCTAATTACATCCTAACTAAACATGCTGAGTTCAGTCTGAAGTAGAGATTTTTCACAAGACATACCTGCTTTTAGGTTTGGGGGTTATTTTGAGAGTTACTTCAGATATTTTCCAAAGTAGTGATCTGCACAGCAGTCAGCAGCTGGGTACCTCAGTGGTACCACTGTATGTGCATGTTCCACAGAACCACTTCCTCCCTCTGTTTCTGAGACTAATTTAAAATCTCATCTCAGTCTCCATGAAAAATCTTTTGAGTATTTTAGAAACCATCTCAGCTGGAGCAAGTTTTCTTTTGAGACAACAAAACTAATGGTGCCTAATAAAACTTGTAGCTAAGGAAAAACATGAGTGTATGAAGTCCCTGAGTGGAATTAACTACCAGAAGGAATGGGTTTAAGCCCAGTCTAAGTTGTTTTTGGAGCAGCTGAAAACATTTTAAAAACAATCTTCTTGCAATAACCAAAGACAAGAAATTACAGCAACAATAATGGGAAATTTGGTGCTTTCAACTGGTCCTCTGCAATAGGCTTTTAAGAAAACGTTAGTAATGGGACAAGAGGTAAGGTAATACGTCTGTAAAGACGAGGGACTGCAGGTTGGAGCAAAGATCCATCTTTCTAACTGCTGCTTTCAGGCAGTGACCTCTCAAACAGCAGTGTTTGGAGATGAGTTATTTTAAATAGGATTTAAAACATCAATAACTTACAGATCTACCTTTTGATTTGTAACGTGTCTCCTCCTGCCCAAGTTTAAATCTTGTCTTCTCTCTCCTATAGCACTTAATGGATATTTAGCCACCATTTCAGCATTTATCTAGCTAAACCATGAGTCTTCACTTCTATTTTCTACACTTTTTCCCAACATTGTACCAACGTTTCATCCTGTGGTCAAGACTGTCCTCAGCCTTACACTTTTTCCAGCTTTTGACAGAGGAATGAATGTGAGGCATCTTACCTCAAGCCTCCTGGAGGCTGCCATGCCCACTCTGACTCTGGTCCCATGTTCTTACTCCCTCTCTTTATGCTGTTTGTGCTTTGGTGCAACATTGTCAAGCAGCTCAGTGAATCATGCTGATTCAAGACAAACCTGATGTTTTTGGAAGCCTTAGTTTTCAGCCAGGTTGGTTCCCCAGAGACCCTCACTGTGAGGTTTCATGGACTGTAGCGTAAACACCTGAGGAGAAAACAGTCTGAACTTCATCTGGGTTAAGATACTCCAGAAGGGTACCTTAACTGATGACATTTTTCTGTATAATTTACCCAAAAAGTACCACTTCCTGTTCACCATACAGCTTTTGTTACTGCAAAATTATCTTCCATGATCTCAATCAAACACCAACCTCTCTCATCAGTGCTGCCTCAAAGACCATTTTCTCATCCTGTCATGTTCCCCAGTCAACCCTTCCCTAAGCAGCCTCCATCAATTCCCCATTTTTGTGCTGCATGAAACACTCCAAAATCGGGGCCTTTCCTGGGCTTTTTTATTCTGACTCAACAGTTCTTAAAATCTCTCGAAATATCAACTTTCTTCTCCAGTTGCACCCTACTGCCATCATATGCTCAGTATCAAGATGCTTTTGCCCAAGAAGTTATTCATGTTGGGGACTCCATGTTATTATCCTTACTGAGACCCTTTCTTAAGATTCCTTTAATCTGTGGTACCTACAAAAGAAAATAAATTAAAAAAGAAAGATGACAAATAA
>JANHGB010038541.1:4993-16837 GCA_026283785.1 Coracopsis vasa
GCCTTTACTTACTGAGTGTGTTCATGAGCTGATTACTTCCTTGTGACCTGCTGGTGCCATTAGCAATAGCATTCCTGTTGTTATATTGCTGGTGTGGTGGCTGGGAAGGGGAAACATGTGCTGGCTCTTCGCCCTCACTGCTGGAGCTTTCATCTTCACTCCCAGCTGAGCTTTCTGAATCCGATGAGCTGCTTCCACTGCTGCTGCTCATCTGCTCAATAATTTCAACTTCTGCCCTGAGCTCTGAAACAAAAGAACATTCATCTGGTTAAAACCATAAATAGGGCCCCACAGAATTCTGGCAAATGCAATAGTTTTGTCAAGTGTAATCTATCACATCAAAATATCTCACAAGAAGAGGAGGAAGGAAAAACAGAATTCCCAAAACTCTTTTACTTAGTTGTTGTAGCTGAATTTAAAGAAGCAACAGCAGAGGTCAGGATCAAAAAACCTTCACTTCCACTATTATTATTTATATACTTTACACTCCTGAAAACACTTCCTGCTTAATTTTTTTTTGATGGATTATATGCTCCACATACACAGTAAGTACATTTTTTGGTTGAGTTTTACAGGCCAACAGCCAGCCTATTTTTAAAAAGCATTTAAAAGTGGAAGAATCTAAATTGTTAGCTAGCAGTGATGTTTAGGCTTTTGGAAAACACAAAAAGGGGGTAGGGATGGACACAGGCACATGATCACAACAGATACTTCCCTGACTTCAGATACGCATGAAACTGCTCCAGTGCAAAGTCACACGTCTCATTTTAAACAAACTTCAGAAGCAGATGGATGACATCAGATAACTTTGCAGTGGGGCAGATGAGAATATTCCCATGTTGGGGAGTGGCAATAATACCTTAACCTGCTATAGAGCTTAGAAGTAGTCAGGGAAATAGAGAGACTACCCTGAAACTGGGAAGGCAGTCAAGTCAGACACACCCCACTTCACAGTTTCCAGTGCAAAGAAACACTGGAATACCACGACAGCACCATGACAGCTGCATCAGCGATAGCTAGTTTTGGCTGAACAACTGCTTACTAAACAACTATTAAGGTAAGTCACCCCAAATCATACCATATTGTTAAATTCTGTAATAATTTTAAGTGGCCTAAACACTATTAGAGGACAATTCTTGTGTGCCCACCTGAAGTCAAGTATCTAACGAATCAGTTCACCTAGGCAGGTTTCCATGAGAGAACACGTATGTTAAGCATAGGATGTGAAACGCTCAAAATACAGGCTTTTGTTGTGCTACTAGTTCCACACCCACAGAGTTAAAATTCAGCACTTGTCTTGGAGAAGTCACAGGCTAAAGGAACAAGAATGAACGAAGAGAAAGATGAGATATTATCATCTCTACCTGACAAATGGAGAACTGATGCCAGGAGTAATTCACCTTAGGTCAGATGTGTCTCAAAGCAAGATGAACCCCAGCTTCTCAGCCTGGGACATCTTTCTTGCGTATGGCATAGCCAGATCACATAAAATGAGTCTTTCCTTTATGTAAAAATGGCACAGTTTTAATGCTTCTTATCTCCTGCCCCTGCAGGAGCAAGTTTGAGCAAGTAGAACTCTTTCCTTTTTCAATAAGGCACATTTTCCTTGAGCTGCTTAACACTATAAAGTAACAGCTAAGTTTTCAGCCTCCACATTATCTGCTGGAGAGAGTTTCTCTAGCTCAGCATGCATTGGTTTGAGAAATTAAGTTTTCTTTTGCCAGTTTTAAACCCACTATTTTTCAATTTCAAAGTTCAGAGCTCAATTTCAAATGCTGTAGTTATACTGAAGCAGAGGCAAGGAAGGCACATTGAAAGGGAACAACCATATGACTAGCTCCAGCTGGGTATTAAGGATAGTGGGGCTGTTCCTACAAATTTCTTCCTAAATGTAGATCCCTGGCTAGACTGCCTGTACTCTCTGTACTTCACTAGTATGCCACGTAAAACTTATTCTTTCATTGTGAAGACATAGTTAAGAGACCACTGAAAGAGGAAAGAAGAATATATGATCAGGCCAGCAGAAGATATTACTTTGTACTGTCATGTCTTTTTCCCTTATTCCCTCCCAACATAGTGTTGCAGGCTTTAAAAATCCATTTCATGCCTCGACTCCTCGAGAGGCAAATGAGCGCTTTTAAGTCACTGTTCTCAGCCTACCCATATCAAGGACTTCAAATGTTCCCAGTGTTCAAGGCTAAGAAATTCATAGGGGAAAGCTAAAAAGGTAAACAGGAATAAAGGTTCCTTCATTTCAAAATGTCCAGATTTAAAATTATTTTCCCTAGCTTAATGACATAAAATTTCCACACGCTTCTAATGATGGAGTTGTTAGTTGTAAGTTACAGTGATGTTAATAATACATTATTAGAAGTATCCTGGATTATAGCAAGCACTATCACATATAGACCACAGTTCCTATTACAGAAAGATTTGGTAAACAAGTCTAATAAGGGACAAATACCTGAGAAGTAATGCTTATAGAGCTAGTCTATGGCTGAAATGGAGGCGTGTTGGCACATGGGCTGAGAACACAGCAGCCCAGAAAGCAGCATATAAAATAGTGTGAACAAGGTGAAGCAATCTAAGAGCCATTGGTGGTGAAAGGGAACAGATGCAACAAGAAATGCACTCCAGAGAACTAGGAAGAAAAAAATCTAGACAAGAAGTTTGAACTTGATACAGTAGGCAAAAAGATAACTGAAGGAAGAAAGCGATGGTCTGATGAATGGGAAAGGAAGATTAGCCTGGCTAATTTTAAACAGAGCTAGAGATTACTGTCAGATTGAAAAGTGAGGGTTTTCTGCAGAAAACTAAGAGCCCATGAAAGAGGTTTGGTTATGAGGAGAGAAAGGGAGAATGCTTTGGAAGAAGTGGTAAGGCTCACTATGCTGAATACAGGCAGGAAAAGCAAACCAGCACCAGTGTCACAAGCTTCAAGGACTGGGAAGGTAAGGATGTTATTAGTGATAGTGGTCACTGGTGGAAACTCGGTCCAAGCCCATCTTCAAGACAACTTTTGCCTTACAGGCTGTTAGCTTCCCCTCAGGTCTCTCTTGTCTCTTAATTCCTTGAGCCCAGAATTCTAAATATGTTGTCTGTGTAGATGAGAAAAACTCATGATTTTCACTAATGTTATGGTGGCTGCTGCATCGCTCAAAGTCTGCTAGACAGAACTCCAGCACGATCACTAAGGAAGCCTGTTCAAAACCCTCTTGTGTCACTCTGTTAAAGATGGTGGGTATGCCAATGATGACAACAAAGCTCTACAGAAGAACTACATCTGTTTTAAAACAGTCTGATTCTGCATTTTCCTACTTGCCTGTTATACTTAGTGCAGTTATAGGTACTGAAGCCCTGGCCACACATTTCCTCACAGTGCTTCCAATTAAAATAGTTGTGTGTACATACGTGCTAAGCTGAACAACAAGAGTCAGGCCTTTCCTAGATCTTTCCTAGACTGACACTGTTAGGGGAACCTTAGCTTTTGCACATCTCATATTACAACTGCAGGCTTTCTTAGGAGGAAACAAAAGGGCTTAGTGTTTTATACTGGCAGTCAATGCAGTTTTTAGAGTAAAAAATTCAAGGTCAGAAATCATTACACAAACAGAACAGCCTTTCTCAACAGGAATGTCTTCTGTATATATTCAGTATCAAACGCCCTAATTTATTTCCCTAATCATTTCTAAGTGTTCTTACTACTTAAGAACCAATAATAGGTTCTCGATTCCAATAGGCTCTGCAGAACTTTTAACTAAAGCTCTACCCTTGGGCTACAAGAACGCCAAGGACTTTTGGAAATAAAGTCATTCAGCTTTAGGGAGGATAAGGTTGTATGCCTACAGCAGAAAGCTTACTGTTAATAATGGTACGCAAGGTGGGGAGAAATCAGCTTAATACTGGCACTTTGTGCATTGCGGAGATGGCAGCTAGAACAGGCACTATTTTACACTGAGGTGCAAAAAGTTTGATTGAGATGTCCTCGAGAGACACAGTGCTAGGGCATAATCCCTACCAACTACAGCTGCATTTAGGTAAACAAGATCTGCTCAGACTTTTAAGCACTGAATTTACAGTCCCCAAAACCAGAAATGTTTCTGTGGGTTTTATTTTCCCCTCTTTTTTTTTTTCCTTCAGACCACTAGAAAATGGTCATTGTAGAACAGATGTGACACCAGACAAATGTCATCATTCTACTACAGCATGAGGTTTATAAATTGCTGTATGTATCCAAAAGAGTGCCCCAACGGTTAAGTAACTTATTACAAGAAAAAAAAACCAAACCACATTTAAAATTCACAACTGATTTAATTTTTAAATTGATAGATCATGTGTTATCTTTCTCCTTACCTATTACACAGAAAATAAAAATGGCAATGCAGCTAAGGGAACTGTAGCTAACACTCAGATGTTGATTTTGTCTGCTGACCACCATCCAGGTATTGATAATACTACTGCTGTGAAAGGGTGAGATCAGTCAGCACTTATGCAAACACACAGATAGCTTAGCAGCAAAAATGTCATGTAGTGATTACCATGAATTGAAAAAAATACCCTGTTAAGTAATTAACACAGTCTGGGCAATTAACATAGGCTAAGTCTAGAGCAAAAAAATAGCTATATGGGACAGAGGGGAAAAAGAGAAAGAAAGAGAGACCCAGAAAAAACCCAGCAAACCTCGAATCAAACACAAACTGAAATTTAACCTCTCCCTCATTCTGACTGTGCAATCCACAGCAAAATCAGGTATCACATCAGTATGAAAGGAAGGACATGGGCAAAGAAAGCATGCCCGGCCCACAGAGAAACACTGAGACAAAGTGTTGCTGGGGCATGAGACCGAGTTGAGGCAGTCATCTCCTCAAGGTACCTTAACAGAAGCAGAGCAAGTATATGGCAGATGTGATCAAAGCTGCAGAGGAGTGGCTGTGGTAAAGGAGAAGCTGCACGATTCTTCACTCTCTCATCCCTCCCCTATTAGCATTACTTGGCATGCCACAAGCTCCAGGTCTTGTGATGGGAACACAGCTACCCAGCCCTTCCATCCCACTGACAAATGGCTCCAAACTTACTCAGTGTAGGAATAACTTTCGTCCAAGTTACTTGACTGCATAGCTAGGTCTTGGCTTTAGTTGTTGCTGTTGCCTAAGACACCCATTCAACACGTCTAGCACTCAGCTACAGGTTTCTGAATTTACGCTTATTTTGTCTTCTTTTAAGAACAGAGGAATAGCCTGGAAGAGAGAAAATTATCCAGAAAGAGGAAGTTCTCTCATGCCAGAGAAGACGGCAGTATAAATATCTATGCTGGCAGAATAGTATAAATAATTCACTAAGATGCCTTAAAATGAGATATAAAGACGACAAACCAGCTGTCAAGTAACATCTTCTAATCCCTGAACATTCTAATGTTTTTATAAATTGCACAGTTATAGTTTTTATCATAAAGAAGAAAAACAAAACCAACCAAAACTCAGGAAACTACAAACCGTTCTTTACCTCTCTTAATGTCATCCAGCTGAGGCTCAGGTGAGGGATTATCTTTCAAAGGAGAAGTCTTAGGTCCAACTGCTGGCTTGGCTGGGGCTCTGAACTGTGAAGGAAGCTGAGATGCTCGGGCAGACTGTTGCTCTATTCGGGCTTGGATCTTGCTGCTACCTTCCACTCTGAAAAAACAACCAGAGACATTCAATGGTGCTATGTGACTATATTCGGCTTTTTCAATATCCTTGAATTAATTCATCATCTGTACAAATCTCTGTTTTGCAAAAATAAACAGTGAATTACAGCTTTCTGTATGCAACACTTGCTTTCAGTGACAAATAAGCATATACAGCTACACTGCAGCTCTTACAAAATGAATTTTCAAATCCAGATGTGGTTCAGTGGTGCCAAATTTGCTGCTCTAAGAACAATGAAGACTTTAATTTCATAGGCTCAAAGAATGGTTTGAGTTGGAAGGGACCTTAAAGATGATCTAGTAAATTAGTATTTTTATTTTATCTAGTAATCTGTATCTAGTAATTTAGCAATTAGTATTTGTATTTTTTAAAAAAAGAGTAAGTAATCATAGTAATTTAAAGTAAGTACATCATGAAATAGATCCACTCATAACAAAAACCCTGCTTAAAATCGCAGCAAAAGAAACCATTTTCTTACTTGCAATTAAATCATCTCAGACTGAACTCTCTTAGAGGTCAATCTGACTAGAACACTTGTTCTTACTGCTAAATACAGCATGTAAGCATTTAATTCCTGGTTTTCATTCATTTGCTATTATCACTTAAAAGTAGTATAAGCTGTTCCTTAGTGGGAAATAGTCTCCACAATAACGTTATGCCTAGCTGTTCATTTCAAATGAAGTATCTCTTCCTCCTACTGAATCCGTGATGTGATTGATATTGTTGGACAGTCAATATCCTTGGCAGAAAACCAAAACAGAACAGAACAGAACAAAACCTACTTATTCAGGTCCTTCTATAGCAAACCATATTGAGATTAAAGTGTGTGGTGTAGTTTATCACATAACACCAAAGGCTTTTGGGGTATGGCTTTATGTAGTGTAGCATGGAAGCAGCTTATGCAGATATCAGAACTTAAGTTTCGGTTCTAGAAGGGTTCCAACTCAGCAGTGTGACACTTTTGTGCCTTTAAGCTAATCCTACTAAGAAACAAGTTGAACTAGGCCATGTGGAACTTCTGGGATTTCACCTCAACTGCTTCTGCTATCTGAACTAGCACATTTAGCACTATCTCAGGTATCTCTGTGCTTCATTGAATTGTAGATGCAACCTCAAAAATTAAGTACAGAAACACTTTTTCATTCATCATTGAAATGCAGCTATTAGATACCACATTTACAATAGAAGTGAGGATTTGGGAATACACTCATTGCATCAAATGAAAGGTAAAAGAAAAAGATTGTTTCCGGTATTAATTATGCTCTTGGAACTACAAAAGGTTTTATGTAGAACAAGTGCAATTACTCCCCCATTAACGTCATCAGGATGTTGACACTAAAAACTCTGCTCCCACAGGGTGTCACCAGGTTGTTAAAGATCAAAGTAGCCATGGAAAAAAGACACTTCTGATCTCAGAAGTGAATGACTTTGCAAAGAACTCCTCCTCAAAACAGGGATCCCCAGTTTTTCACTAACTTGCCTCTGCTTGAGAAAAGTGGAAGTATTTCTCACCTCACCAGAGCCAAAACTCAGGGGATCCAAACTCTCCACTGAGCCTAAGCCCTCCTGCACTTCACTGCGCCGTTCTGACTTAAGCTTCACCTGGACAAAGTCCAGCAGAACTCAAATTGGGAATTCATGTCTCATCTATGATGTGCTCATATCCACTGAACAAGATGAACGCCACATGAATCAGTTTTCACATCACTGAGTCAGGAGTGCTACAGTCCATTTACCTCGAAATCAAGGTGTTCTTGGCTAACTTTCAGCCAACTGCTAATGAGCTGCAACTTACATTTCTAGTAGTTTTTAGCAGCTAAAAGTTTTACACTGTAATAAAGGCGTGAGCTTTTTAAAATGCAAAACTTAAATTTGAGAGCTTTTCTTCACAAGACAATCGAATAATTGCTTTCCCTTTAGATTTCAGTAGCCTGTGGTCCAGTGACACTGCAAGAACATAATCCAGAGACTTCAGGTACTTGTCGAGCAGCAAGACTACGAAAAATGTTCCAACTACACACTACATAGTGTTTGTGCAGCAAAGAAAGAATATTGGGTCAGAGTACATTTATGGCCTTAGCAATTCTTCTAGGCAAAACCCCATTACTATTATTTCTACAGGCCCTGTCTCCTCCCCGCCATCTTCTTCCCCCCATCCCAGTTGGAGGCTTTAGATTGTGTTCCACTTTATATATCACTGATCCAAAGCAGAGATGAGTGTTTCATCTTCCCTAAGAGTGTATTATCAAAGATCATGGCTCCCACAGGAAGCTGCAGGGAACAAACCTGGAAAGTTCAGCAATTCTTTTGACAGCCTAATATTTCTATTGTCTTTTTCAGCTAAGTAGAGATTCTTGAAACACATCCCATCCTTCAGCCAGCTTCTAAAGCTTCAAATCATGGGAAGTGTTTGATTGCAAGCTATAATTATGTCCTTTCAGCACTGGAGAATTTACAAATTCTTTACTCTTGAATTTACACTCCTATTCACATTTTTAGGCAAGATAAATTGATATGTAAAGCCCGTACGGTTTAGTAATTAAACATCACTACAAAACAAAAGAAAATGGAGTTCTGGTTCAAAAGACAGTCTGAAAAAGAAACTTCAGCAAAAATTAATCCTATCAAGAGCCCTGTCCCCAGGTTTACCTTGTTTTCTTGACTTGGATGCTGCTATTAAGTTTTTCCAGCACATATTCCCCAGAGTCATGGTTGATAACAAGCACACAGTCCTTCTGATATGGCCTTTTATTTCCTCTAAACACAGTCATCGGTGGAGTTGAACCCTGGTATCAAAGAAGGAGCACACATTTGTTTGGTTATATTCCTCTACCCAAAAGTTTATATTCGTTTATCTTAGTGATTATATGTGTTGTTCTGACCAAGAGGTTAAGCACTTAGCTCCTACAGAAAATGTTTGCTCATGAAATGGGAAAAATAGTTATATGCAGTAGATCAGATGTTTCCTTATAGCAATATTATGCCTTTCATCATTTTAAGTGTCTCTGCAGTGACAAAACATGTTCTTCATGGTTGACATTATTTACAGTTATCATTCCCAAAATGATCACTGAATTTGCATAGCTGGTCCTGACAAGTGTCGTAAATCTTCTTGACATTTCTGCTCCAGAAATCTTGGGTTTGGCTAAGAAATAAAGCTCTAATTATTCATGTAGCAGAACTGTTTCCTAAAGAAATACGTGGTCAATTGAAAAAGAATTTAAACTGCTTTGTATGTTAAAAAAAGGCAGTGTTATCAAGTGGATTACAAGCAACTGTCACTAACTATGTAAGAACAGCTGTCTTCTTCAAAGTCAGATTAACATGTAGATGCCATGCAGTTATGCTGAAATGTCTTCTCAAAAACAAATGGGGTATTTTGACACCTTCCAGAAAGTCCCCAAGTCCACACAAAGCTGCACAGAGCCATAAAAGTCTAATGGCTTAGGCTGAGAAGCAATCAACTCAGTGGTGGTGCACGCTGGTTAACTGATACTGCTGAGATAATGCTCAGCTGTACTGCATCCATGCGCAGGCTGGCTCATACAGTTGGTTCCGGGGTTACAGGCACAGAATCCATGGTCTATCTGCACACAGCAGCATGGACACACATATCACTATGTCAGAAAAGGGCACATTACTCAAAGGGGATATAGAGAAATACACTTGCAGTTGTGAAACTTGCTCAGACTTCTCTGTAATGTATAGCTACTGTAGAAAAGGATTTTAAAAAGGAAAATGTTTGTTCATGCGCACATTTGCACATGCTGTAGGAAAGCAACCAAAATTGAGGAGAAAAGGAAAACCCACGCTCTTCTAAGGATTTTTTCTGAGTAGCAAAAATGAATAATCATAATTTAACCACTCAGAATGCAATTCCTCTTTTACATGTTGCTAAAAATAGAATTATGTTTGAATTTAAAATGGGTTTAGAACAGTAAGAGTGAGAAATCTGAATTCCCAACAAAGATACAGTAAGAGATAGAGACATGATTCAGACAGTATGTCTCAAGAAAGTCATGTCTTCAAAGTCACGTTACATTTTTAGCATCCCTGCATTTAAGAGAGGAAAGTAACATTTCTGAGAATAAAAAAGCAAACTGAAAGTCAAATCCTGCTGGCTATTGACAACTAAACCAGGAGATGTATAATGCACAAATTTAAGGAAAATTGATCAAAATTTGCTGCTATCATTCTGCTACCCAGAAGCCTCCTACCTCAGCAAAGAATGATTCTGCCTAAAGAAATAAGCAGAAATGGAACCCTGCTTAAGCAAATTAACAGTCCCATCCTTCTACGTATAATTAAATGTTTAGGTTTTATGTTTGTACCTAAATAACACTGGCTTACAGATTCTGCTGATTACAGGAGAGAAGAAGGTGGTAGGTGAAACAGGTGACATTTAATCAATTTGTTTTCATACTTGAAGCTTTGGTTTTTTTAAATAAATGGGAATTCTTCACTTCCCCAACCAAAACTGTTTATCAAACACTAAAGCCACTAAATCCACATGTACTTCAATTTATCCAAGCAGCAAGGGACACCAAAGTACCTCCACTGAACAAATTCTTGGGGATATCCTCAGGGACGAGGCAATTTCAAAAACCTACTTTGAATCTGAATGCTATCCAGTTGTTGGGCAACTGAGAACCAAAAGCAGAATCCAAGAAATTCAATAAATCTTGTTAGGATTAAATGATCTCCAAACTTCTCACTCCTTTCCAGTATGCTTAGTATTTTCCAGCTTTCTGTCCAGAACACAGGCATCACTTTCCTTGGAACAATACACACAGAGTGGCTGCATTCACTGCAGTTAGCTGCCTAAGCCTCCAAAGCATTCAATAAGCTGCTCATACTCACGGGAAGACAATAAAATTAAACTCAACAGTACAGACATTCTGAAAGGGACATTACAAGCGATGTTGTTCAACATAAAAAATGAATGAACAACACTGTTTCAAATCATTTCAAGGTGAATGCCTTTGCTATTAATCGTATTGTTACCTGCTCTCAAATAGCACTGCCATGCTCATTGTTTTTATAGACAAAAACCAGTATGTGACCTCCTGCAGCACTCAGAGGTGATCAATACCACATAAAAACGAGGAGTGGTGGAAAGCAGGCTGAAGCCTCATTCAGTGAGAGCTGTCATGGTACCATCACCTACCAAATAAAACCACCAACATGCTAGACTAAACAATACTGAAAGGATCTAACACACAGCTTCCAAACCGACTGCTGTCCCCCTGCTAGCAGCAGACCCATCAATGTCTGCGGGTTCTGGTTTATTGGCTTGACACAGAGCATTAACTCCAGCTAACAAACAAATCCAGTTCAAGCATGCAAGCACTTTGTTTTGGTAAGGAAACCACTGAACCTTCAATTACAAACCAGCTGCACCTATAAACAGTTTAATCACTTGTTTTATTGCCATTTGACAACCATCCTCACACAGTAGATCTTTATGGCACAATTTCAGGAGGAAGTGGATGGAAAACCACTTCATTGCCACTCACCAGAACTGACCTCCCCTTGCTTCCACTCATAAAGCTAAAGACATGGAACTTTCTGTGCTATTTGTATGTCCAAAAAGCCAGCTGAATACTGGGCTGCTTCAAAAGCAGTGTGAGCAGCAAGTCAAAGAAGGGGATCCTGCCCCTCTGCTCTGCTGAGACCCCACTTGCAGCACTGTGTGCAGCTCTGGTGTCTTCAACATAAGAAGGACATGAAGCTGTTGGAGCAAGTCCAGAGGAGGCCACAAGGATGATCAGGGGCTGGAGCACCTCCCATATGAAGACAGGCTGAGAATGCTGGGGCTGTTCAGCCTGGAGAAGAGAAGCTGCGTGGAGACCTCAGAGCAGCTTCCAGTACCTGGAGGGGGCCTACAAGGATGCCGGAGTCCCTCTTCATCAGGGACTGCAACAACAGGACAAGGTGCAATGGGTTAAAACTCGAACAGGGGAGATTTAGGTTAGGTATAACAAACACATTTTTTGCTGTGAGGGTGGTGAGGCACTGGAACAGGCTGCCTCAGGAAGCTGTGGCTGCTCCATCCCTGGCAGTGCTCAAGGCCAGGTTGGACTGGGCTTGGAGCAACCTGGTCTAGTGGAAGGTGTCCCTGCCCATGGCAGGGGTTGGAACTGGATGAGCTTTAAGGTCC
>JANHGB010038546.1:0-40294 GCA_026283785.1 Coracopsis vasa
AGAGTTCAAAGAACTGGCATGTGAATAAATATTATAAGAGAAGTGGAACAATTACTGGAATTCATATGACTGGCTGCAGTCATGGGAATGAAAGACTTTAATTTTTCCTTTAAAATGTAGAATTTAAAAACCAAATCCTTTCTCTTCCCTCCTTATGCTGCTACAGCACATACTCCACATCCCAACCTAACTAATACCAGCAGAGAAACATATTCTGTTTTGCCACCAGTACACAGCTCTGCTAGTTTGTGGAGTGGTGGCTGCAGTCCCTGACAAAGCACTTTCATGCTGATGCTGACTATTCACTGGCTGTCATAACTGTTTTAATATGCTTTTTTGGCCAATAAAAGAAAAGATAGTGATTATAAATTCAGTTTTTCGGTTTCTGGCAAATAAGGTTTTCTGGCTTATCTCACCCTCACACAAATTTCTGATAATTTCTCTAACCAAAAGGAAAAGCCCCAGCAACATAGGGGGAGAGAGGTTCCTCATGTTCTCTGTTCTCTCCCCACAGCTGCGGTTTCTGCTCATTAAATACTAGGGCTGATGCATCAAATTAACTCTCTAGGATAAGGGCAAAGACACTTTCTCTTTCTTCACTCACCCACTGCACGGGAGTGTACTTATGGGCTTCTATGCCCAACCAGTGATGCCTGATGCCAACCAAGACAAAGCCCTAAGTAAAGGCCACAAGGCAAGGCACTGGAGGCTTTATCACCCTGAAGAAAGAAAAAAATCTCTATTTTAACAGGGTGTCTTTTCTGGGCAAGGGAGATTTCTTTTTTGTGTGTTTCTGAAGTACCAATCACACTGCCAGCACTCAATAAATTATTCTGATGGTATCTATCCAAATAACAGCTACTATCTTTAATTCAAAAAGCTTGAACTTATCTAATATTTTCCTGTATTTATAGCAGCAGCTGGAAGAGCCCCTTAACACTGATCTATTATCTTTGCTTTTAACTAGAGAAGCCCAGAAGATTCTGAGTCTGCCGAAGATCCTCCACAGAGTAAAGCCATCAGCAAAAAAAGTTAGTATCAACAAAAAGACGAGAGAAGTTACAGGAAAAACCTTCAGACCTAAGATGGAATTGAAAGTGTGAAGCTGGCTTAGCTTGCCTTTGCTATGTACTACATCACCACATCTGATGGTGCTTGGCTACATAATTTAATCTCTACTTGAAGATCTTTTCAGCTGCCAACCCTGTAATTGTGAATTTAATTAATCTTATAATGTCCATGCTTTAGTGTTTGTTTACTCACTGTTGCAAACTATTTTTCTACAGCCTTTGCTTAAGGGAAAATATTCAAAATCTAATACAAACCAGATTTTTATAATCATAAACTTTGCTAGGGCTTTTATTTCTAAAAGTAGTGAAATGATGGGTTTGTTGGCTTGCTGTACTAATATAATTCTGCTTCCTTCTTCTCTTACATGGTAAAGCAATAACGTTTTAAAACCAATAATTATTTATTACATGTATGGAATTATGGGCTCATGATTGCTCTCAGTTTTAGGATAATCTATTTTCTCCAGAGAGCTTCAAAGTGGTTCTTCTCTGTCTTGTTGCTGCCTCTTCCAAAAACTGGGAAAATAGAGCATAAACCAGACTCTGTCTTTGACTGTACTTGTCTGAACTTGGTAAATTTCATAGAGTTGTAGTCATTCATTTTGATTGAAATCAATTTATTTACTATAATCAACTCCCCTTTATTTTATGATCTTGGATTTCAGGTCATCAGTTTGATTTATTTGAAAATGCCATTGTCTTCTAAGTTTTTAATATTCTTTGTTCTGGTGCACTCCATTTCTATTTCTGAGGCTTTTGAAATTGGGATTTCCATTGTTTCAGTCTCATCTATCCAGCAGTACACAGTCTAGTGCCTGTTTCAATGTGACTATCTATCTAGTCCACCTCTAGATGTTTCCATTCTGTTCAATTATCACTACCTGCTAAGCACAAACAAATTTCTGGTGTTCTCATCGTTATTTGTTCCAAATAACTAAATTTGCTGTATAACTAAATTTTGGGATAGTTTCTCAGTAACGATGTTCTTTGTTTGGTTCCATTTTTATCTCACACCCCAATTTTACTTCTATATTAGAAATCAGTGAGACGGAGCATATTAGGGAATGGGCATTGTTTTTTTAAGAGCAATTTTTGAGAATACATGTTTTCAAAAGTTTTTATTGTCAAAGAGCTTATGGATAGCTAAATGTATAAACATACCTAGGTACTCTGGTACTGAGTTAAACTTTTAGGTGGTTTTTTTCCCCAAAATGGAATGGAATGTACAGCTCTAAGACAGAGCCTGACATCTCCAAAAGTACCAGACTTCTCTGTAAATGCATATCAAGTAGATTTGCAAGACGAGTCGTCACCTTAGATAGCCAGTGAGTAATTCAGAAAGCAAGAAGCTACTAGAAGAAACAGATGTTTTAGAGGCCTCCTCCTCATTTATCCATACTTGTTCTACCAACATTTGAAAAGATCAAACATTAGCATTATATGCTTGGTATACTCAGTGAGACTTTATATTAACTAGAACTATTTTTGCTCTATAAGTAATGAAAACATTGGGAAAAGGATCTATTTATGGATAAATGTTTGCTTTAAACTCTTATTCAATGTTTAAAAAGCTTAATCTATGGTGGGGGTCCTGTACCTATCAGCTTTATGAAAATTATGAAACAGAATTTGCTACGAGTTCTGATCACCAATTTGAGAAAATTATCAAAAACAAATGCAGGATTGTTTAAGAAGAGGCATCTTTGTAGAAATAGGGTAGTAAGTTCATATTTAACAGTTACTGTTGCAGCAGTATAATGCCATGTGATAACTGCTAGCAACAAAGTTGCTTTAAAATAGCCTCAAAGTAAATTAAGATAAACATTCAGATTTGTTTACATATGCATCATCTTAACTTTCAATCAAGTAAGTTCACAAAGCTTACATTTGCAATTGCTCCTTAATGTTAACCTGATCCCTATGTTATATTATAAACAACACACTGGAGTGAGTTCCAGTAACCATGATATATCTTCTTCAACAATCAAATACTTGAATAAAACAGACTAATAATATCTTAAGGCAGGCCACAATTTTGTCCTTGCCAGTGTTTATTACAAATCACAAACTTAATCTAACGCAGCAATCTATTATTTCTACGTAATTCATGCTCTGCACTATTGATTATAAACTGCCCATAGTGTTTAGAAAGAGCTGTGTAAACTGGGGGCATCCACTTCCAGCTCTGTAAGCTGGCAGGAAAATCTAACAAGCCTGCCAATTTTTCTGAACCCGCAGAGCTCCCAGGCAACTAGGGAGGATTTTCTGAATACAGTTGTTGGGCTTTTATGTGCTGTGTGGTTTTTTTAGAATACTCTGAAGACTTCAGCTCGAGACAGTTTCTGTAAGAAAAAAGTCTCCCCCATCACCATAAACCGGTCATCTCTGCAAAAACATTACTGAAGTGAAACCTTGTAATAACTATGTTCAGACAGTTCTGTGCCGCTTCACATTAGCTCCTTAGACTGTCATATTATGTCTCTGTGGGGCCATCAAAAGTCAAGAAAATACATGTTTAGGGTTTAAACCATGACCCTGTTTCTTCAGGCATAAAAGGAATCCTTTGCAAAGTATTCTGTCCATACTATGCAGAGGGAAGCTGGATTAGTTTCCTCAGACACATTAGGAGGTCCTGCATATAAGATTATGGATAAATTGATTGGAGCAATGTACAAACTAGGGGAGCCTAATGTATGTTGCTAAGCCTGGATAGTGAGCCAGTGAATGGAGCCTCCTTGCTACCTGAGAAGATAAAATCCCTACCCATGAATCCATTCAGCATGTTACCCAACTGTCTGTGTTACAGGGTGGACAGAGAGATGGTCCATAATTCCCTAGCTTGATATCAGTATCACTACTAGCACCTGTCCACTCATGTCTGATGCCTGATGGTGAACATCCAATGTACTGTTCCATACTAAAGCAAAGTTACAGAACAGTATGGATAAAAACAGCCATCTGCATCCATGAATGATGCTGCAGATAGGAGTACTGTAAGCATAACAGCCACTAATTGATTGTAACAGAAGTTGGAAGTGAGCATGCTCTAAAGCTGTACTGATAGGGATACACTGAGACTTGTTGCCTTTCCTCTCTATTTTTCACTGCAATACAATCTTGTAAAGAAAAGATCCTGAAAATATTACTCAGTAGCAGCATGCTTTACAGTATTAAAATGATCAGCTGCATGAGACCAAATATTTGTCTTCATTATAGCTATATATTTCCATACGCAATGTTGTGAAAATTCACATCTTTTAAAGAAAAAAAAAACAAAAAACATAGGCAAATGTGAATTTCAGCAACCGAAGAAAGATTAATGGGAACCCTTAGGATATGTTATGAGGCTGGAGTTAAAACATGTTCTTATTTTTTGTCTAATAGTTTACCTAGTAAAAATAGGGAAACTACTTCCTGGTATTTGCACCTCTGAAGTATTCTACACCTACTTTTTGTTTCAAATATACCAAGGGAAACATAGTAAGAAGAACAAACAGGATAAACTCTATTTTTCTCTGATTGTTATGACTTTTCAGAATGTTATATGTGAAGTCACCAAAAACCCAAATAATTTGTAACATAGCAAAAATTACAGTATCTGTGTTAAAATGCTGGGCTTTTTCGTTTTTTGTTTTTCTTAGGTAAGAAAATTAGCTTGTTAGCAATAATGGTTCTGGTGGGTGATAGTCTTCACAACTTTGCTGATGGCTTGGTAATAGGAGCAGCATTCTCATCCTCAACAGAAGCAGGTGTGACAACGACGATTGCTATTTTATGCCATGAAATTCCTCATGAAATGGGTAAGAAATATAATTTGTATTTCTTATGATTGTCTTTGTAGTTCCGGGTTTTCCAAATAATTCTTTCCTGTATGACATTAGTGGGAATTCTTCTTCTTTACAGCATCATGGACTCTAAGATTAGTGTGTGAGATGGATATATAGAGGCTGTGCTCTCTAACCACTTCACAAAAAAGAGGGGAGGCTTCTGCCCTAATTATTGGATGCCACTCCATCTTGCCTTCTCCAAATGTAAATGCCATGAGGTTAAGAGTGACCTGTTATTCTCATGTGTACAGACAAAAATATAGTAAAGCTGTGAGCAAGAGCCATGTGTATGTAATGGGCATGCCTGACACAATGGGCTATCTAAGAGTGTTAATACGCAGTAGAGCCATTTAACAATACATTCCTCATGCTACCCTCATTTCTCCTGCTAATTAAGTATAAAAAGATAATAAAAGGAGATATATGACCCATTTTACTAGTGGACAGGACAAGCAGATCATTCTATTGAACATTGCCCTCAATCATCTCTTTGTGGTAAATGTTTCAGTATGGCTGAAGTTGTTTCTGATGTTGCATTGATAGACACATATAACCTGGCGAGTTTGAGGTGAGAACTGCAAGTTCTCATTTCTGTTCTTAAATGAATGAAGATTTCATGCCCTGTGTACATAGAAAATTACCCCAAATAAAAATGTGGGGTGTAGAATTGCTGTAAAACTTGAAACTCCTATTTGCATATCAAAGAAATTATCAGAATACTGAACAGTCAACTCCAAAGACAGACCTTCTTAATCTTGCAACAATAGTGGCCCAGTGTTAAAGTGGCATTTCTACACTCACAGGGAAGAACTTACTTGGAGAATTTTTTACCATGGACCTGTTGTGGGATTGTTTATTTTAGAAGAAAAATCTATTCTGATGTACGATTTGCCAAAGCTAAATATGTCTGAAATCAGTGGAATTAAACAGGAGTCATACTGGCATAGGTTTTTCTGACTTGCAGCACCTGTAAAACACTCACAGACCATACTGCGGATATACTCACATGAATTGAACTGGCAAGTTGCCAGTTGAGAAAGATTTAGAAACTCTGAGAAAGCATGTGACTTCACTTTTGCATGTATCCAAGTTGGAAATGTCACAGAACATCAAGAACTAGCAGAAAGCCACTCCTGTATACTGTCTGCTATCTGTAGGAACAGCTAAACAAAACCAAGTCAATATGGGGTTTTGGGGGTTTACACACAAGATAAGTTTATAATTAATTCTACAGAAATCTAGGGCAGTCCTCCATCATGCTCCATGCATATCTTAATTATTTTCCTTCATGTTTTATTACAGAGAGCCTTACAAATACATTTATCAACTAAATAATAAATTTTGTCTTTTTTTCTCTATGCAGGTGACTTTGCTGTGCTGCTAAGTACAGGGATCCCCACAAAGATTGCAATCATGATGAATTTCATAAGTGCACTAACAGCATTCTTAGGACTTTATATTGGCCTTTCTGTATCAGCTGAACCATGCATTCAAAATTGGATTTTTACTGTTACAGCTGGAATGTTCTTGTATTTATCTTTAGCAGAAATGGTGAGAACTTCAGTCTATTGTTACATTTTTCTTTTAACATGGCCACATCACAGATGAGTGTCAGACAAATGCAGGTGGATAAACTTGGAGAAAAAAAATGTTCATAGGCTTCTTGGGAAGAGCATGTTGCCTGCCTTGTGTTTGTACAGTGCTTAGAACAACAGTCTGGTTCTGTTCCATGTCACTGCCATGATAGTTAGCAATAAAAAGATGAAATGAAGGCCATTAGGAGGATAATATATGAGAAATACGTAAGGGAATTTTAAAGCTGAAAAGGTGAACAGTATATTTTTTAGGTGCGATAGAGTTACTTAGTCAACATAAAGAAACGTTTGAGACTTCAGGGTTTTTTTTAATTCCTGAAGCTGGTTACTTTTTTTCTCTTCACTACCCTTTTCTTTATATATTTTTCATCCATTGTTTCAACATGAATTTGGTGTTTCTGAACTAAAATCCAAGATGCTTATCCTATGCTCTTCCTGGTCAGCCTTTCTATCTCAAAGAGGTTTGGATGAGCTCCTAAGCAACTAAAAATCCATCAGATTGCCTCAACTTTTTCATATTTGGCCAACATTTTTCATACTCCCAGTTCAATAGCAGTGATCTGACTATAGAAAAATAAAGTGTGAAGACATACAGTAGGAAGAAGGTCTAAGGACTGTGGAAGAATGTGGTGGAATCATAACTCATGCCTCAGGCCACATCATTTATTGAAGAGGCTACTTGCTGTTACACTTGTAACAGTGCAGAGCTTAACTACCTTGGCAGCTTTTACACATGGATTTTTAACCAATGTGTGTTAATGTAAAGTTGTTTGCATGCTTCTGAGCAAAGACAGAATATTTAGAGTGATTAGATCAAGAGGTAAAAAAGAGGTCTGTCTCTTCCTAAATTATTACTAGATTTTTCCTAAGCCTGGGTGTCTGTTGTGTTCACTACCACCTCCCGCTTCATACCTTCGAAATCATTTAGCAGTTCAAGCATAGTACTTTAAACCTGATGTGCCATGCCAGTTTCAAAAATCTATTTGTAATAATTGACTTTCACTTTAGGTGTTTTTTGCTACCATAACAAAAGTAAAATAACATAAACTAGTCCTAAGAGCTTATGTGGGAACTGCCTAAGGATTGTGGATGTGTCAACAGTCCTGACTAAGATGGTAAACAATAGACAAGGACACTGTGTACTAAGTTGCATCTTGTTCTGGTACAGAGAAATGTAGAAATGAGGCTGCCTACCTACTCAATAGCCATGGTTTTACTAATGCGGCTAAGAATGATTTAGGCATGTTTTCCCTCCAGCGTACGTTCGGCATCCATCAGGGATCCACAGGCTTCTAGAACACCATGTTTTCCCCTGAGTCTGCAAAGCAGTGTGACAGCTGTAAATCCCAAGAGATGATACGGTTCCAGGCTGAGACTGGGACATATTTTCCCTTGTTCTCAGCTTGTCAACATAATCTTCTTCTTGATGTGAAGAGGAGAAAGGAGGAGGGAGAGGACCTTATTTGTCTCACCTCACTTCTATTGATATGGTTCCAATCAGGTTTTCTCTGCATTTTGACAAAAGAATTGCCGTCGGGTTCCTCAACTGTGTTTGTCAGAAGTGCAGGTGTTAATATCATTGGGGTTATTTTAGTTTAAAAACTATTCCTGTGGCACTGCAGGAATCTATACGTCTGAAAAGTTTTGTGTGTTTGTACAGTACATCTCAAAAGAAAATCAGCCATTCTTTGTGTATTTTTCAACTTTCTGTTCAGAAATCATTTTTATTCTCTGCTGCATTCTCATCGACAAACAGCAGTCATCAGTGGCGCTGCCAATGGTGTACAAGTACTTCCTGGTGTACAAAGCTTAGCTATAGTTTTCAGTATTTGTTTTATGGGCTTTCAGTTATTCATGTGCTTGTCAGAGCAGCAGTTAAATAAAACTGAACAGCCTCACTGGTTTCTGCACTGAGGAACGTTGAGGGGTATAAGTGGAGGTTCATTGACAGGACAGCACTGTGAGACTGCTGCTGCAGCCAAGAGTGCACAAAACTACTTCTGTGGTTAATTAAAGGCTTTTCGTTTCTACAAATGGCATTCTAGCTCCATTAACAAGTGGGGGTAGACTGAGAATTTTAGAAATCTGAGGAAAAGGACAAAAGATAAAATTGTGCACAACATTTACCATTTTTCACAAAGGAATTCTGCAAAACTTCGTTTTCCCAGGAATTGGGAAAGGTGGAAGGGAGGAGTATTTTGTCTTGCAAATGTGTATGCACAGGTGAAATATTGCAATATAAATTGTTTGTTGCTTCAAGGTAAGCATGTTTGTAAACACCTGTAATTATGTGGGTTTAGTTGTCATTTAACCATAATGAAGTTCCCTGAAAAACAGCTTTTTATGAGCAGTATAGTGAGATTTTTTGCACTCGGCATCTGTTTAGAGGTCAAGTGTAAGTATAATCATAACTTTGCACTATTTCCAAAGATCTTTTAGTTAATGACATACCATTTCTTTAACATAACTTTAATCTGAACTGAAACTTGAGACCGTAATATATGGAATGGAGGAGACCAAGTCACTTCTGAGGAACTGTTTTTTTTGACAAAACATGTCATCTTTTCCGCTTGGGAAACAAGCCTGAAAATTCTGTATCAGCCTCTTAAATGAGTCTCTATGAAGTAATCTTACAGATAAATGTTTATGAAATCAAACGTATTGTATTAAATCCCAAGGACTGGATGTCATTTCTGAGTGATTTTACAGATTATAGGGGTTTATATGGTTCCTGACCAGAAAGATTTGCTGTCTAATTTGAAAGGAGGGAGATAGAAGCAAGAAAGAAAGTAAGGATAGCAAGAAAGAAAGTAAGGATAGCAAGAAAGAAAGTAAGGATATCAAGAAATAGGAGCTAGCCAGCCACTCCCTGAGGTAACTAACTGACTTTTTCTCTGACTAACCTTAAAAATCTTTGAATTTCAGAGATAAAAAAGTATTTTTAAAGTGACCTGTTGGGCTGTTGCAGCACAGCAGTAATACCATATATGCTCCAGATTGGTAGAACTCTTGTTTAGCCAGCACATGGTTGAGAGCCCCTCAGCAGCCTGCCTCAGCCTGCCTTTGGCATCTGCTTCCTAATTCTTCATATCTTTTGTGTGCTCATGATAATATGAGCTGCAGTAGGAATAGAGTAATCCCTTGATTAACAGTAACTATTTTGCCTCCAACAGACTTTATGCATTAGCAAGTGTAATGGCATTCAACAACTTGTATGTGCTGCTATACTCCCTGAATTAGCGAAGTGGTTTGCATCTGCCAGCTGAACAGGCTTATGCTTCCTAAACAAGCTTTTCTCTGCTGGAGCACACACATTTGTGTCCAGAGAGAGTTGGGGAACCATAGCTGATACTGTGGCATGCTTTCAGACATAAGCGGGGATGTCACACTACGTAAGGCTGTAGAAAGGATCTATGTGCTTGATAATATGCACATAGGTTAGGTGGAGGCAGCAGACATCTGCATTGGATATAGGAAGGGCATTACCTGCTGAGGCTTCTTTTTGAAAACTTCCTTAGGAGTTTTCCGTGCACATATGTAACACAGAAATTGCACTGACAGCGATAAGAAAAGAACACTAGCTTTTGCAGTGGGAGAGGGAAAAATTTCCTATTTAGAGAACTTGTTCACTCAGGCGCTGGGAAAGAGGACACAATAGACCGATTATCAGGATAAATAAAAAATCCCAAAGGTCTACACTGGAAACCATGGATTCAGGCCTAGGTCTTAACAGTGTTTATTATATACACAACAAAACCCACATGCTCCGAACACTTACAAGCTGTCAGTTCAGATTTTGATTTACATCAGAACTTTAAGGTATTTACATTTGCTTGAGATTGAAAGTTTCTGATGAGCCTTAAATACAAATTAAATATAAATATGTAAGTTTTTAAGATGTAAATTTGTACCATAATTTAAACCACTGCTAGCTGTTATGAAGATCTGGGACATTTGGGTTTGCCTGTTATTTATATGCAAAACCTTAAAGCGGAGGCAGATTTTTCACTCTAGTTTTCTTTTCGGCCCATGCCAACTTCCAGAGAAGGAAAAGTGCAGGAGAAGCAGAACTAGAGACTCCCCTCTGACAAAGGGAAGGACAAGCATAGCAAATAGATGTAAACACACCCTGTTAGCTTCCTTGGTCAGCACCGCTGCACTGTCTCCCAGCGGCTGATGCTGATACAGCTCCTCTGAGGAGGCCCTAAAGAGCAGAGGAAATAAAGAGCTTCATCCAAGCACAGGCTGTGAGTGGAGCAGGAAGGGATGATGAGAGAGTGCCAGGATCACTCGCTCTTCCTTTGAAGTTCACAACAAATAAAAAAAGAAAACAAAAATGCCCCAACCAAACCCAAAGGTCAGTACCAGGCCATTGCTCTATATTTATTTCAAAAATTGATGTGAAAGTATCAGCAGTCATTAGTGTCTCCCCTGATGCCTGTAATACATAGAGCATAAATACTGAGAGTCTGAGCCTGCGGCATCATTTTCACAGGGTCTGTTGAGACATATATTTTACTTAAAACCTTGATGAAAGACACCATGTAGAGTGGAAGATCAATGTAAGTAGCTTTTAATGTGATTCTAAATAGCTGCTGCTCCTTTAATTGATTTAAAACTCCCAGAGAAAAATATTAAGCATAATTTTTTCACGCATATTTAAAAAATCCTGGTTTCTACTTGTATGCTTAGTAAAGCCCAAGCAAACAGGAGGGTTGCCAATTATTTCAGTGAGAGTAGGATTGACCCTATATATAGTACTGAAACAAAAAAACCTCAAACTAGTTTATTCCCTCAAAAGGGAATCACTGAATTTACTAAATAAGCATTTCCTTACAGACAGCTGTATACAATTTTTAAAAACTATTTAGAGGTTAACAAATTTTGGAATCTCATTTATAATTCTTGTTGGTGCTGATAAAAAAAACTAAGTTGGTAGAATTTGTTTAATTTAAATATGTCACTGTCAAGATCAGTGTTCTTGCAATGTACAGAAAATGCTACAGCTTAATAACTATATTTCAGAAACAGCATTTTGAAAGGTTTTTTTTTTAATGAAGTTTGCCTTGCTTTCCCATAAGAATTTTTTTCCCAGAGATGAATATATCTGGCTCTCATTCTGGTTCTTATTCTTTTTTTAGCTTCCTGAAATGACTCATATTCAGACACGGCGACCCTGGTTGATGTTTCTCCTACAGAACCTTGGATTACTATTAGGCTGGCTTTGCCTCTTACTTTTGGCTCTATATGAACAGAAAATTAAAATATAAGTTTTCTGCTGGAAACCTTGAAGTACCACTTATGACAGTGGATAGCATTATTCACAATTGTGTCATGTCTGCTATAGTGATATATAAATTGAGTCGCTGGGATTTTATATCTGAAAATAGATAACTATTTCACTTTATTAACTTATTGTTCAAATTTTGGTTTTTGCTTTTGTTTTTTTGTAAAAATGAATGTTTAGTATTATGTTTTATTTGTTACTGAGTCTACCAGATACCATGCTCAAACTCACAGGAGCTTTTAATTAGTTTTTATTGAGACTATTCTAGTTGAATGCTCTAAGTGATCTCTACCAGTCTGATTTAAGAATAAAATGGTTTTATATACAATAATTAATGTGGACTAACCATAGCTGAATAATTTGAAGCAGAAATGTTTTCTGCCTCTTAGTACAAAAATAAATGTATTTCTATAAAACTAAAAAGTATAGCAAAACTAAATTGTTAAATGGCATACAGCATCTGCTCTATCTACTTTGTCAACATGAAGATCCTCAGTAGTCATATATTACTGGTCCACTGTGGCAGGTAAAAAGTGACAAGAGTAAGTATTGAAGTTTATGATCTAGAAATCTGAGAATGCCCTTTTCTGACTTTAATATAGCTTCTCATATGTGTGATGAATCTGTGACAGTAACGCATTGGACTATAGCAACTGTCAGAGTAACTGTCTTCTGCATTATCCCAGCTCTGATGATTGCTCATAGCAAATGCTTCTGAAGAAATATGTTAACAAGAAAGATGTTTAAATTGTTTCTCGCTGATATTGCTTCCAGGCTTCTCAAAACAAGGGACTGCTTGAGCCAGATGTTGCTTCTGAGCCATCATGTTTAATAAACACCAACAGTGCCTTCCCGTCAGCAATTAGCTTATTCATACAGATGCGAAGTGCATTTGTGGAAAGAGCATTTTCAATTGTCTAAAGTGCCTGTAGCTGTGCTCCCTAAGGGCCTCACTGCAACTCCTTCTATCCTGAGTGATTTTTGTTCAATCAGCCCTCTTGATTTCACGGGAATTCTGCATAAGTTGGGATGACTCATTTAATTTAGTATTGCAGACTCAAGCCTGAAACAAATATACAAGTTCTGCCCTGAGTCGGAGGTGCTGGGCAACCTCCAGGAGGTACTGAGCAACACCCAGCTCTGCAATTTCTGCTACTTACATGCTATCAGCTTTTTGTGTAAGAGCTCCCCCCCTACCTGATTTGTACTTTTATATGAGACCTGAGATGTATTCTTTCTCCCTCCTTTGATCAACTGTGGAAGTAGGGAGAACAAGCTACAGAACAAGCATATATTCTTTATGCAGCAAGTGGATATTTTCTTTTCCTTGCTTTATCTCAAGCTTGAAATATGGCTACATTATGACGCAATGACTGTCTCCTGATGTGTCCTGTTTATTTGGCAGCTCCTAGTGGAGGTACAATCATTCTCATATTACAGAGGGGAATAGAGTCCTAGAGCAGACTGTCAGAACTGTTTTCAAAGGCTTCATAGGCACCATACTGCTTATTTCAAAATACAAAGTGAAAATAAATCTGAATATCGTTAGCTATAATAGCCAAGATTCATGGGCTTGTAAACCCCTTAATCATCCACAGACCCTTGGGAAAAACACTGAAAGATCATTTTAAAAGTAGATAGACACTGACGTAAAGTGCCTGCTAGTTATGAGAATCTGTAGTAAATACCCCAATACATGTCTAAATGTACATCTAGGCATATACATACCTTCAGAAACCTTGTCCCAGACAATTTATCTAAGGTCACACATGAAGTCTCTATCTGACTAGGGAAATGATCTGAGCTGCTTTAAGGTCCAAAGGAAATTCCTAGCTTGTTTTATTTAGGTGTGGAAATATTATGACTGCTTTTTCTGCTGAATTAACTCTGAAAGATGAACTGAGAAGCTATGAGTGATGCTTCTCTTTTCAGAGTTTACATTTTTTGGGAGTTTGTGCTTGCTTTTAATAAGGTAAGATTTTTTATTTTTTTAAAGTGGTTTCCCAGTATTTTATCTGTTTTGATGGGCATCGAGTCACTCCATGACCTTGAACTGTGACAGTCAATTCAAGCAATAGCAGGACACTGCTGGACGTAAGCAAAATCTATTCTTGTATCTGATGGTGCAAATGAATATTGGAAACATTTGTTATTTCAAAGAGAAGAGCTACCATAGTTTGAATGTTTATGAATGCATAATATTCACTACCACAGAAAACAAGGTTACCAATACGATCATGTTTTGACAATGTTGTATTCTGAAATATTAACCTACTATTCATTAATGGATCTGAAAGAGGGCAAGTGATTTCTGGTAGTGTGTACTTTAAAGTTGCATATGTGCACAGGTTCACATCATGACATGCTCTGTGAACATACTGTATGCATCTGTTCAGAAAATGCCATCTTTTGGCTGTACAGATTTATCAGGTTTCTTGATCACATTTCAAGACCAAGTATATTTATAGAGTTTCCACTGCAGGCACAAATATGTTGATCAGAATGCCAGTTAGTCTTCATTTCTGCCACAGAGCTCATAGCTTTTGTGGTAGTTGTCAGTAAGTGAGCAGTTCAGTTACCGTTTTGCTCGAATGTCAAGTCTGAACGCCTGATGTCTAGCTAGTTTGAATACAGAAGTTTAAATTCCTATGGCATTTGTGAGAGAACTTACCTCACTACCTAGAGCTGGTGCCTCTGATGTAATTCTCTTGAAATTAGCATCTTTAAAAAGATACTGATGGTGGAGTATTACCACATGTAAAAAAAGACTAGACTGTGTACTAGGAACAATGCATCATAGAGGGCTGGAAACTGTTCTATAGGTAACTGAATTAGAAATGTAAGTCAGTTTAAACCTAAAGAGATCCACCTGCAGGATTTAACTTTTTTGTCAATGCTTTCTGAAAATCCCAAGAAAAAAGGATAGAAGAATGTGGGTTTGTGTCCTTACAAAAGAGAAGGTGGTGCACAAGTATTCCTATGATGCATTTTCTTTTTGTTTGTTTTAAATTCTGTAGAGTTTATTCATACAGATTTCAAACAAGAGTCTATTTAAAGCCAGCTATTTCTTTCTGTTCCTCCAAACCTAACAGACAGAGAGCATAATATGCCAATGTTTTCACTGAGGCGAATTCTGAGTAAGGACTGCAGAACTTCATCACTTGCAGCCCTTAAATCATGACTAGGTATCTCTCTAAGAGGTATGCAATTACTCAAGCAGATGTTATGTGCTTGATGGAGAGATTACTCGGTGGGGTTTTACAGCCTGTCAGGCAGTTCTGAATAGATAATCATAATGTTCCTTTGAAACCCTAAAATATATGAATCTATAGATAAGAGATTTTTTTCTGGAAGAAGATGGTTAGTATTTCTCTTTCATCTGTTCTTAGTTTTCAGACCCTCTTGTGATGGAAAAGATAGAAAATATTTTACTTTCCTATACAGAAAATTAGAAAGAAAATAAAAGGTTGAAAGAATTAAGTTTGCTACAGTATTTTTTCCTGGAAGTTAAATGGCAGACAGCCTCATTAAAAATACTTCCAATTCCAAACTACCAGGGCTCCTAAGCATATGAGAGCTGACCTTGTACCTCTCTTTTCTGTATATGTTACACATTACCCAGTGACTCCTAAGATAAATAGTACCTCCTTTGCAGCCAGCTATGCTAGTGCTCTTAGAAGTTTCTGGAGCTCATCTGCATGTTTTAAATACTGACACCCTTTTCTTCACTGTATTTTATGCTTTTGGCATGAATGTGGTATTTCTTCAGAGAAAAAAATACCTTTTTCATATAAGAAAACATGGTTAGTTTTGATATATGTTTTTGGATGTTTTTCCTTTAACCTTGCCATTGGATTTGGAAAGCATATTTGCATTGTAAGTATTAGGGCTGATAATTTTATAAGAAGCATGTATTTTATCAATATTGTTAGTTTTTCTTTCTTTGCTGTAACCTTGTGTCAAGTCTTCCTCTCAGCTTAAAATAAGCTGCCTTCAATTGTGAATGGAGCTGTAGGAATGTAACTACAGAAAATACAAGCAGTAGTTACACAATGGCTTTAATCAAAACAAAAAGTCCTGCAATTTATTTTACTAGGCCCACCTTCATTCCCTTCTCTGCAAAAGAACAGAAAATCCACATCCAGAGCTGTTGCTCTGGGTCATGTAGGGGAATGTGAGAAGTGCCTCCTTCCTTTCATGTCTCTTGATAACAGGACCAAGCTCAATGGGAGACCCTGCGTAGACATCTGGTTGCATTGAAGTTCCTGCCAAGCTCCCCTCGGCAGCGGCACAGAACAGCATCCTGGTGCAGGAATCCCAGAGGGCTGGTGCCGCTTCCTCTTGCAGAGAAGACTGGAGACAGAGCTGGCAGGGGGACTCCAGAAGGGTTTACTTCAGTGCAGCACTTCAACACTTGTAGCAGAAGGATCAAAGGTTTTATAGCTGTCTCTGCATCATCCTGCAGGAGCTCACTTAAGGGCAAATTCTCAGACGGTTCACATTGTCTTGGCTTTGGACATGACGGATGTCATGAAAGTGATCTGGCTGATAACCCTGTGAGTGCAGGCTCCTGCATGCAATAATCCACAGGACCCCAGCAGTCACGGTGACCTGAGGGAATGCTACTTCTCTGCAGAGAAACCTCCCACAGTACTGTCATAAATAAAGGATAATGCCTGTAGTCTATGTCAGGGTGGTACACCTCCACATTACAGCTGCAGAGCACCCGAACAGAAAGCGATATGGCAGTCCCTCCTCACCAGGGTCTCAGCGCTGACATTGCCAGAGAGCGTTATACACAGGATTACCTGGCAATCTGCCTAGCAAACATTTACATACTGGCCCAAGATAGTGCTGACCAACCACTAATCCATGCTATAGACATGTCTATATGTGACAGCATTTTGGCCCACTGCAGCTGCCTGGGGATCCCTCCCTCATCCTTTTCTCAGGGGTCAGCGGAAACTAACTTGACCTATACTGGAGAGATTACAAAAAATATGCCTAGGGGAATAGACTAGTCAGTTATTATGACACATTCCTGTCTTAATTTAAGACCATGCCAAATTCTACTGTCTCTCCATGGACTCTCATACTGAAGGGAAGGCACAAGGACAATGCCTGCACTGGTCTGTTGGGTAGCTGCCCAGGCTGTCCTTGCCAGGTTACATGGTGGATAAGCAGCAGCCATATGTCAGGCCTGACAATTGTATCCCAGGTGTCCTTGTCATGGCATACCAGATATGGCATCCATTAGCACACCACCTCATACTAAACTCTTTTTAGCTTTTCCAGCAATGAATTTCTAGTGTTTGTCCTGTCATCTGCTTGTCTGCATTACGCAAATATCATAACCCATATAGTATGGGCTCTTACCTGTTCTCCCTCAATACCCATACTGATGCTTTTGGAGCAATGTGTTGCAACTGTTTGTGACTTCTGATGTTTGGAAAGGGCAACAGAGCGCTGGAAATTTCACCGAGAACACCACAAAAAGAGAAACTATTCTTTACACTGTGGTACCAGCAATTTGAATCTTCCTGGGAGGCACTGCTGTGAGTACTGAACTCAGGCACTAGTAAGTCTTTCTGCCATATTCCATGCTGAAGTGTCTTGGTAGTGTCTTGGTGATCTTGGGGGGGTTTATCAATGTATTGGTAGTGTGTTCTAATTTCAGGATTTCAAAAGCCATCTTCGTATTCCTATGTGAGGGTTTAATATGAGCTTCAGAGCAAGAGTGTGCCTACTTTATGGCTGCCATCCCAATCCAGAAGTAGGTGGATATTGCAAGTCTTAAGTATACAAGCAAAAGTCAGCTATATACATGGTACGGTAGCTTAGTAGCAAGTAGCTGTAATTACCAGCACGTTTAGAAGAGTGTAAGTGGACAATATACATCTGGTGGTTTAGTATGCCCAGGACAGCATAGGAGCATTCAGAAAACATAATATCCACAAATGAGCTATAGCTATGAATGCAATTCTTTTCCCAGGTACTGGGACAGGAGGTGTCCCATGAGTATAGAATCATTCTGTCATACTCCAGGACTTCAGTGATGACAACTTTTTTGTGCACTTTGCACAAGGCTTGAGAGGAAAAGATGCAATGGAGAATAAGGCCTTTTCTGTAATCTGATAAAGAAAATACAAGTGGCAGTGCACTCTAAATTGCATAGTGATTCATCATCCTGCACAAAGGCAAAGCATCTCCCCCTTCACTTTGAGACAAACAGGGCAAAACAGATGCATAACAGGAAAGCCAGAACAAGGAAGTCTCCAGGAGAAAGTTCTAGTGGATGACTGTGCAAATGCCAAAACAAGCAACAAATATGTAAAAACTATTACCCCCTCCTCATTGTAGTTTGTTCTCATTGGTAAACACAAAACCCACACAGTTCTCTGCAAATGTTCCTGGAAAATATCGCGTCTGAGAAGTCAAGCTTTAACATTGGAAATAGTTTAAATATTACGAAACAGATGACTTTTAATAACTCTTAAACCTGAGACATGCATTGAAAATATGATCCATATGTTCATAGCCATATATTTTGGAAAATACATATTCATAGTTGATGAAATCAGTATAATTTCAGGCACAGGATTTCAGTTCTATCTCAAGTAATGAGAAGGAAAATAGCTTGTGAGAGCACAGTCCATTTTCTACTATTTCCTACTACCATAAGCCCTACTTTCTAATTTGGCTATTTTGTACTTGCAATTAGCAAGAATATGCCGTTTGTCTAGACAGCAGAGTAGCTGACTATCTGGCATTTCTGGCATTATTAGGACTAAGAAAGCACATGAGTATTTGTTGTAAATTCTTTTCTACTATGTAATATTGTAATACGTCATCAAAATTCTTAGGTTGGATTGCACTCAATTAACCCTCCGTTTCTGACCTTGGATGGAGTTGTTTCTTAGAAGTAATTATTATGTACTTCTTCAGTGAAGTGAGACTTTTTGTTTCATTCCCTTCCTTGCATTTCATTTCTCTCCCAGTACAATTTCTGCTGTGTGTTAAGTTTCGGAATTGGTGGAGAAAAACTAATTTTCAGAGGATTTTTTTCCAGATATTTTATAATTATGGTGTATGCTGGATTAGGGTCAAGAGGGACCTCAGAAAAGATGGTGTGAATTCTAAGGAAGCATAAATAGAGCAAGAACAGTTCCTACCCACTTTTTGTTGGTATCAGAAAGCATACTCTAGCTTTTAAGGGGAAAAAACAACAACAAACCCAAACAAAAAAACCCAACCCAAAATATTTAACTCTCATGGTGTAAATACTAACACTGTTTTGCACCAGGCTGCAAGCGATCAGATCTCCTGCACTTCTTCAATCACTCTTTTTTGAAGTTATTGCTTCCCAGCTGAGACATATTAGCTGACACTGGGCATGTAGCCTAATCTTCTGCAAATTCTTGGTAAAATATGGCTAACCACTTTCACTTTTACAGCCTACTAATATTACAGACAAAGACATAGAAAAACAGTTTCTAATAATGGAGAGCTATTTGATTAAGGCAATATAAACTGAAAATTCCTGATGACTTGAAGTAGATACTAATGAATTTGCAATATGCTCCTGCAGTTTACACTACTGGTCTGAACGTAAACCACAGCTTTAACAAGAGTTGCTTTTGAATCTCTTGTATCTGTGTCAAATGAGATATTTCATACCTTTCCCTCTTCCTCCAGAATTCACAACACAAAAGGTGCCTCAGATTCAGGACAAAGGACAAACCTTCAAGTCCCTAGCTTTCTCAAGAATTACATTTTGTATGTTCAGAGAGGCCATTTGAATAGCAAAAGGACCTTTCCTCTCCTCTTTTCTGCACTTTTGTCCTACTTATTTCAGAAATGGCCATTTTTGACAAAGAATTGTGAGTCTTGTTTCCCAGCGCAGTTGGTGGTTCACGTGGTAAGAAACAGTCTTGGCAGAAGAGACATTCATGTTCACTATATTCATGGTTACAAAATAGTGGCAGATGCCAGACTTTGCTCTCTAATGCTCTTATAATCTGTGAGACTTACTTCATAGCAAGTAAATGCATAAACCTTCTGAATTCTCAGGTTAGTTCTATATCACTGAAAGTTTACCAAAAGCAGTGATTTCTGCTTTATACTATTTGAAACAAAAGAAAACATGGGCTTTTGCATTCTTTGTAGCAAAACCCCAAGTCTGCACAGTGCCTCTGTTGCTGAGATTACATGATAAGGAAATCATCTGAAATACAGCTGGCAACCAGTACTGTTTCTCAAGTACTGAAAGTTCCTAGGCAGTATGTTTGATGAAAAACATACTGCGTGTTCATTTATCCCCTATGTCTATTTAAAATGTGAGATATAAACATCTCTTCTACAGACATACTCAACAAACCTATATCTGGTTTACATCCTTCAGTCACCGCAATGACATTTTGTTAGCTAATTCATTGTGGAACTGATTCTTAACAAAATGGAAGCAAATTCAGTTTGTTAAGTTTAACCTAATCACGCAATACCTTTCCAGTAAGTCTACCACTACAGCTCTGGCTGCCTTACATTATTGTTTTCTGGTGACAGATAGGCTGCTGCAAATACTTCTGCCATAATTAATCTGGTTCAAGGGGGGAAAGAAAAAAAAGAGTTGAAAGCAAACTTCTAAATGATATGGTTCTGCACCTTACAGTGTGAATACAGTGCAATTTTTAGCTCTAAGAAGGCAAGTAGGACAGCGCAAACCCCCATGCAGTGACAGGGAAGAAGCAGTGTTTGATACCTCTGTGACTGACAGATAATAATCAGCAACGACAATGTAACAGTTTTGGCAGTAGGTTGCTTCTTTTCAACTCTGCCTGTTGGCTACAACTGCTATTTTCACTCTAATTATACAGTGTTTCACATTACCTATTTAAATCAGAAAATAATTCAACCAGCTCTCTCAGGGAAGATCTAATGGAGAAGAGAATTCCTTCCCAAATGAGATTTTTCCATACCTTGTCCATCTCATTACCCCATTGGCTGAGTTTGCAGACTGGTAAGAAAATGGGAAGACTTCCACAAGCATTCAGTGGAAAAATCAGATCACAGGGTTTTCCCTAAAGTTTAAAAGGGCATCTGTGGGTACTTCAAGTAACCCCTAGGGCATGGTAAATTTGTTAATTTGTCTATCAGTAGTTAGATACAGCAAAAGCTTCTTCCTTAGGGGCATAGTTTTATCTCTGCACTAGACGTCAGAAGGGAGCATGAGGGCAGTAGAACAGAATAAAATTGTTAGTGAAAAGCCAAAAATATCCTGTACAGAAACCAGCCATTTCTAGAGATGGCTAATGCAAAAGGTAGCAAAATGTCTTTAGCAGGCTCAGCTAGAGAAGGTTGCCCACAGCCATGTCCAGCTAGGTTTTCTGAATCTACAAGCATGGGGACAGCACAACCTCTCTGGGGAGCCTGTGCCAGTGCCCAGTCACCCTCACAGTAAAAATCTTTTTTTTTTTTATGTTTAAGTAGAATTTCTTGTATTTCAGTTTGCGACCATCAACTTTTGTTCTATCACTAGGTACCATTGAAAAGTCTGTCTCTATCTTCTTTACTGTTTTACTTCAGGTATCCATGCTCATGGATATGACGCCCTTAAGCCTTCTCTTCTCCAAGCTGAAGAGTCCCAGGTATCTCAGCTTCTCCTGCTGCAGCAAATGCTCCAAGCCCCTTACCATCTTTGTGGATCTTTGCTGACTTTGTATGCCTTTGTGCCTCTTCTCCTGGAGAGCCCAGCACTGGACCTAGCACTCCAGACATAGCTCACCAGGACTGAGTAGAGAGGAGGAGTCACCTCCCTTAGCCTGCTGGCAATGCTCTGCTTAATTTAAGCCCAGGAGTCTTTTGACCTTAGGTGCCGCAAAGACACATTGCTGGCTCATATCCCCAGAGCATTTTCTACAAAGCTGCTTTCTAGCTGGTCCCAGCCTGTACTGATGCATGGGGTTATTCCTCCTCAGAGGTAGGACTTGGCATGCCTATTTGTTGACCTTCAGGACATTCCTGTTTGCCTATTTCTCCAGTCTGCTGAGGTCCCTCTTATTGGCAGCATAACCCCTTGGTGTATCAGCTACTCCTCCCAGTTTTGTACGACCTGCAAATTATATTCCTTTTTTGCTTTCTCTCTGACCTACTACCTTAAGTTAATTCTCATAGAGTGCTAATGTGAATAGAGCAGTGTCTTTCCTCAGAATGACCAGTAAGTGTGATGTAAGCATAGTCCTTTGGGGAATAAGAGACAGGGATTTCAATGTTCTCCTGATGAAAGCAACAAGCCAGTATCCCCAGTAAAGTGCTCTATGTGTTAGATATCTTATGTAAGGATAAGGATCTGTGTTTCTCTCCCAGCCATCTCTAGAGAAACAGTGACAATACTTTTGTTCAAAGTCCAGTTCAGGCTACACTGGGCAATTTTAAAGAATGCCTTCACTGAGCCCTAGAAAATGCTTATTTCTAGATCCTGACTCCTTGAGATACATTTTGATTTGCTCAGATTGTGACAGAAACTGAATTTTAGGGAGCTTACAAATCAAATGGGAGTTACTCAATGTGCCTATGTACCTCTAAAAGTTATGCATCAAATAAGCGGATGGTCCAGGATTGCAACTTTTAAACCGAGTGATTAACTTCTGCTTAACTTCTGCTCCACACATCTTCATAGTCTAGAAGGACTTACAGAGGGAAAGCAAACATCACAAGCTTCTGGTCTGAAACATATGAAATATAGCAACTTTAGCCTGATTTTTCCTTTCCATCCACCACCCACATCCAACTACTGCTACATACTCCAGAGAAGGGAGGAGAATTAGAGATGAGACAGATATTGCATAGTTATTTCATCCTATCTAGCAGCCTCAGCCAGTCCACATGCCTGAAAATTAGTACAGTTTATACTGTACAAAGAGTATCAAAGCTACAGATTTTATGTCTAGAAGTTTAAATAAGTAAGCATTTTTGAAAAAATAAGTATAACAATTGCAAACTCTACTTACTACCTATCATCTCCAGCCATCTCCATTTCTGCCAAGGCTATATGAATACGCAAAGTATATAAATACAATTTCGCTAATGAGCTTGCTTGGAAATCTGAAATTCAAAGAATAACAACTTATTTTCATAAGTGAACAGTTTAATTGCTATCAATAAATTTACTCTGTTCCTGAACTGCACAGTTCTGACTGTAGCATGAGCTTTCCTCATTTTTGTTAATCCCAAAATGTGCCCATCAGATAAAATTTTCTATTTGGATAGCAATTCTTGTCTTTCCAAAGTTGTTCATAACTCTGGAACATAAGCTTTAAAATGCCAAATTACTAAGATGTCTCTTTATCTGAGTGAATACATCCTCAGTTAAAGCAATAGTGCTTTAACTGCATTTCAGAGATTGCCTTGAGAGAAACCAGGAAGAAATTAAACAGGAGTGAACTATAATAATGAACCAGATGTATCACAGAGGTGATTGCAATGCCTTTTAAATGTATAATTTAATTTAAGACAAATTTTATAAATAACAGACCCTTTGATAAGAACATTTTTCAAAGCCCCTGCTTAATTTCTGTGGCAATTTTGGGCCTGACTTCTCCTTGAAGTCACTGAAATTCATTGGCACAAAACAGTTTTGCACCCCTACAGGGACTCCAAGGGGTCGTTTTAACAGAAATACCAGCTGACAAACTTCAGGGCTCCTCTGGTGTCCAAATATAAGAAGAAAAATCTGTACCCATCTGAGAGAATTGGTATAATATAAATGGATAATGTGCAGAACTGCGATTCCTTCAGAAGACCAGACATCTGTGGTAGAATGAAAGCAGAATTTTTGTGTTATTCAGTATTTCATAGGAACAGCGGATAAACAGTAATTAGGTAAAATATGAGACATGGGAAGACCAGAAGATGTCAGATGAGACAGACCGTACGTCAGAAAATGGTTGTCCCACAAGCAACAGCTTCTTTCCCTCCTAGATACACGATGACTCTCTCACCTCTGCAAGCTGAGAGAGAAAAATGTCATCAGGTTTTGACCCACTGACTTCTTCAGCTCATATTGTAACAGCTGAGTTTGGCTTCCTGTTCTCTGTGAAGGCAGTCACTGAGGTAGTGCTACTCTATCTAGATCTACTCTATCTATCTAGTCTTTTCGTAAGGTATGTTACAACTTAGTCATCCCCAACTCTGGCAAATTCAGCTGAGAGAAAGCAGGGGACAGACTGGTTAATAGGTCATTTGATCATACAGCTTTTACATCCCCTGGAAAGTAAGCTAAAAAAATCACCACTGTAGGATGTAGTTCACTCTGATGTTAAAGGCTTTAACAGCATTTTGAGTTTCAACAGGGAACTCCAGGAAAGTTCCTACTCAGGAAAGTTTGTTTAAAGGCACATGAAGATTCTACAATGCTATTCAAACATGACAATATCCAAAACAACATCCAATTCTCAAAATTCAAATAAAAAAATAAAGTTTGGATTGCTTTTGCTTTATGAAGTTCTGTCTCCCATCTTCTCAGCTGAGCTCTATGTATCTAGTTAGCCTCATATTTATACAGGCAGGAAAAGAAAAAGATGTTTCACTTTGGTCTAGAAAATGATGAGATTAATGAAATGGTAACATAATTTTTAAAGATACAGAGAAGATGTTGCCTCTAAGTGTAGCAGTCAGTTGATATATATTTCCACCAAAAAAATGGAATTGCTCATTTCTTGCTATCAAAATATTATCATCGTTTATAGTTGTAAATGTAGTTATTTGATCAATATTTTCTCTGTAGAAAACTAAATTCTAATTATTTATGTAACAGTGAAACAAGTCCTTTGGAAGTTTGCAAACATACACTTTTGTGCTGTTTCAAGATCACATGCTTTCTCAAAGTGCTGTTTTTCCCATCAGGTGGCTACAACTAGTTAGCACTTCACAAAGGTGCTACAAGGTAAAGTGAGGGATATTCAGTGAGTTTATTGCATCAGTACTTGCTCTTGTTCACTCTTTTTTGAAAATGTCCTACATTCAGTTGATCCAGGAACAGCACTTTTATTCATCTTAAAAATTGTATTTTAATGTGGTAAAAGGAAAGATAATCTCTTTCTGTGCTTTAAACAGCTATAGAATTGCAAACAATACCAATTCACCCAAGGAATGTTATGCTTCAATAATATTTAATTCAAAGTAAGGGATTTATTTAACGTGAAATCTTTAAAGATTTCCTTGATAATTTCTTATTTATTTATTTATTATTTATATTATTATAATTTTCTTAATAAATATAATTCCTATCCTTTTAATGACACAGGTTAGTAGGTTTAGCATTATAAGCTCTTTGGTTCGTAATCCAGTCTGATTTCACCATGGATTTTTTTAGATATTGTTTCTTGACATCTTTTCGGTATAAGCCTATAAACCAGAAGCTGATTATATGGCCTTTCTAGAGAAACTAGTTTCTATTTTCTAAATGCTGCAATTCTTTCTGAATCAGCTACGTACTGCTCATAAAATCATAGCAAATAACAGTTCATATCATAAATCATATGAAAATACCAACATTTTTAGTCATGACCCCTACCTGTATATTGCATGTTTGCCGTCAGAACACATTTATAGTCTGAAGAATATCTGGAGATAATGAAAGTGGCAGTAAATGCATTCTTAGGAATACTGTATACTTCATACTAATCACTTATTTATGTGTGGGGCAGATCCAAGATAGTAGAAAAGAAAATTAATAGCTATTTTCTGGCAGGAGAGTTTACTCCATTATTATGCAATGGATATCACAACAGAGAAGGGCTGTTTCTGTTTGGGCTCTCCCAGTGAATTGACAAGACGTTTGGCTGTCATCCTTAAAATTTTTGGATATACAAAACCAGGCTTTGAAATAAATATTTACATTTGTTGCCTTATATAAAGCACTGTGCCAAGACCGAATGAGAAAATGGCTTTAAACCTTCAAAAATGTTGAAGTAATATTTAGCTCTTCTCATTTTAAAGCATTCCTTTCTTCTAACTGCATTTGTGCTTCTCATTTGTGAATTCCTAGCAAGATCAGATTGTCTGAGGCTTTTAACATAATGGAAGAGAAAATCTAGAAAATGCTGTGGAAAACAGGCTATTAGCCCATGAACTTGTTTTCTACCCAAAGCTTAGCTTTGGTGGATATTTCAGGTGTCTTCAGTGAGGATATTTTGTAAGGAAATAATAATATCTATCTGAACAGATGTCATTTTAAGGGCTTGGGTATTCTAAACGGTGGCTGGTACAAAATCTTGAAGTGAGATTTATATTTGTTTATTTATTTATTAAAGAGGACCACAATCAAAGTAGCTAAGTTGCACTCACATGAAATTACTACTGAAAAGACAGCAGTAAATGTAGCTAAGGCATTACCTGCTTTTTTCACCAGCCTGTAGGGTAAGAGAATATGAGTGTGAGAGCTGGGTTTGCCTCGAATGCCCAGCTCAGGGCTAGGTAGTGCATTGCATCATTACTTCCCCAGGTTTCAAATTTCCACCAGCTGTGATTGTACAGCAGAGTTGTGTCAGGATGGGAATTAGATAAGTGCGTCACTGGGGTTTGTAGATTATGAGCCAAACTTTGATTCTTTAGTATTACAGTATGACATTATTGCATCCATACAGTGAAAAGATGTACTCTTGAAATTCCAACCTGTTTTTCAGGCTACTGTGCAAACAGGCCTATCTAAGACCTGTCAGTGGTATAAATTCTCTGAAGAACAATAGTTCCAGCAAATTTGGAGAACTGCAATAAACCAGCTTCATCCCATGGCAGGTTTAATACTTGCTAGAAGCCCAGAGCAATGGAACAATCAAACTATAAAAATTTGATCTCCCCTCTGGAGTGACTTATCTGGCAATGCTCAGAGAACCTGACCTAATTTCAGCAACCCTTCTTGCACTCATGCTAATATGAAATGTGACAAGAGCACTTAAAAACTATTCCTGATAAAATCTCAGGGGCAAAGTGTGGCTTGTGTCTGTATCCTATCTCGTTACCCCATCAGGCAGCTCTGCAAGCTGAGCTGTCTTAGCTGAAATCCAAATGACTCATCATTTTAAAGACAATTATCATGTTAACATAGATTTAAAGCAAGAATTGTATAGTAGCTTGAAACATTCCCTATGGCCTGTAAAGGAGATGACTGTTTATAAATAAGAGTGGATGTTTATATTGTTAATGTTTTCCTTTTCTCTTAAAGATTTATGATAACTGCAAAATAGTTCATCCATATAAAATGAGTTTCATCAAAAGTAATTGATTGTTTTAAATGATTACTACAGTAGCTAGAGCTTGCATGGTCTCTGCCTCAATTCAGAGCTCTGCTATAGGAGTTTAAGAATCAAAATAACAAATAAGTTATCCCAAATGGATATTCTTCGGCTGGCCTACAGGTAAAATGTGGTGTCATTCCAGAACAGATGATATTACAGAAAGGGTTTCTTTTTTAATTATTATTACTTTCATACTAGCCTGCTTGAGAAAATATCCTTTATTAAACTGAATTTACATTTATGGAGCTGAATTAAAATACCGCCTGTTCAAAAACTGATGCCTAGAGCTGGTGCCGTATGATGTGATTGTCTGTTTGTCACACCGTTAACATGGGTGTGATGTCTACAGGTCCCTCAGGAGAGTTTACTGCTTACAAGTAACACTGGTGAAATGTTACTTTTGGAAATGTTATCATACATAGCGTTCTTACCAGCAGCATTCTTGCACATGAGACTAGCGCTGTTATAAGTGTGTTCACAGCATCATTGTTAATCTGAGAGGCTTCCATGACTGCTACAACCCTATATGCTTAAAATAACCAGGATGCAAGTTCTGTAAGGCTCTTGTAATAAAATCCCCAGGGAGAAGTGCATTGATAGCACAAATTAAAAGCAGAATAAATACCAGAGTACAAGGGCATGGAACAACATGGAATAATATAGAATAACATGGAATGGCATGGAGCAATAAAGCAACTACTGCTTTGATGAAAAGGTAGGTTCCACCAGAGAGCAGGATGGAATTTTAGCCTCAAAAAATTGATCAGATTTATTAGGCAACAAACTATATTTTCACTCTGTATAATGGCTTCAGTAGCTATTGGATCAGTGTTGCAAAATGGCAGATATTTGACTGGTTGCTACTCAATATGCCAACCTGGTAGGTACATATAAGCAGCTATCATAAATTCTGGAATAATCATACTTAATCTATGTCAATGAACCTTGGGTTTTGATTCTGCTTACCTTACAGCTAAAACTTTTTCCATGGTACCTCTCAGCAGAGTGTAGGTTTTTTGACATTTTGACCTTTCTCTTAAGTGGGATGTACAGCTCTAAGCATGTTTTTCTTTTAAACTTCATGAAAAGCAACTGAGGATCTGCAGAAACAAAGGTCTCTTGGCATAGACATACTTACTAGAGTGAAAGGGAATTAGTCATATAAGCCAACATTTTTAAATCCTTCCAGAATAAGATTAATCACCCGATGTTCCAGAAACTTTATCATCGGTCCAGTCAGTCCTGATGTTCTTGCTTTGTTGCATATGTGATATTTGCCTTTTTGGCACTGTACATTATTTTCTGGAGGGCTTCAAGGGCTGCAATTACCTGGGTTTTTGCATGAATCAATTTTACTGCACACTTTTTTAAGCTGCAGGAAATATGAGAAGTCTGTATTGTTTCACTTGGTTATAGTGCATTCTGGAAAGCACCACCCCAGAATTCTAATCTGTCTTCGCTCTAAATGCATGGGGATTAGTGCTAACAGAAGTTGCATGTGAGACTTGCTCACAGTATCCAGAGAATAGCCAAGCACCACTTCCCATTCATGAAATCCTGCTGTGTTTATCTTAGGGCATTTTGGCTTCATAGTTTCCATGTATGTAGTCATAACCACATGCAGCAATCTTCAGTTAAACCATCTTCCCCTAAAAAAAATAAGGAAAATAAATACTAGAAACATTAGAGGTGCTCTGGGAGCCCTGCACTTAGCTTACCTGTGAGTTTCAGCGTGTATCCCACTATAGCCAAGGATCACAAAGGCTGCAGCTATGAATCAGAGCTCATTTTACAGTGGCTGGCCTGCACAGAAAGCATGCTCGCAGCAGGACGGAGCGCAGTACGTGCCAGCCACCTGAGTACTACCAGCTTGCTCAAGCTGAGTTCACAGCCAGTGCTGAACCCCGCTGCTTTCCTGTTATCTGTGCTGGCTCACTTCGGTCATTCACCATACAGACTTCTGGCTGCTTGGGGATGTACTGTGAGACATCTTTACACACCTTGCTAAACCGTGTTGTCACGGACCAGTTGTTCCACAGCAGGCTTTCATTTACGCTTGGCTCTGTAAGTCTTCATGGATCAGCAGTGGTATTTCAAAATCATTTTGAAGCATGGGAGAAGGTGATGAAATAACTTGGATTTCCAATTTGGAGCAATTTTCTCTCAGCAAAGCCACTGGGTGACAAATGTTTAACAACTCATATGCTTCTTGCTAGAAACATGAAGATGCAATCTATCTGCAGATGTAATTATCCACAGTATTAACAGCATCTTGGGGTATTTTTACGGAGAGCAATGTAAATTGATACAGAGATTATGAAAACGCCTCTTGACAAGGCTGGTGCTTCTTAATCACAGACCGCAAGGAGATTTATAATTTCTTACTGAAAAAGATAGGGAAAGTTTCAAAGATCATGTGATCCCTGTAAGAAAGACCTGACAAACAGTGAAGGGTGCTAATAGTACTTCTGTGGCAGCACAGCCTCAGGGCTTCACACTTTCTGAGGACTTACAGTACTGCTCTGATATTAGTGAAATGAAACAACCTGGTAGAGGCCACAACCTGTCCATGTTAACAACATGATTTTCCTACTGCGAGTCTGGATGGCTAAGTAAAGACTAAAACTGTTTGGAAAAGATTTTATATTCTACAGAAGTTACAGAATTATCAAGTAATTGCATCAATTTTTTCTAAAGATGTTTGATTCCACTCATTTGGGTGATGACAGTGATTAGACAGCAAACAATACTAAACCTTGAAAGATTTCGTTTTGGTGGGGGGGGGGTCATGCTTGGTTTTGTACTGAACTGGTCCTGTACACCTCTTGCATATGGCTCTCAATCTGACCATTCTTTTAATATAACACAATGCTACTTCTAACTGTCTGAGCTCTGGAAAGATAATCAAACTACCTTTTCATAATATTGTACTTGTTACCTAAGTTTATTAATAAGCACTTTCCTCACTGAAGCATAAGTTTAGAAAGAAAGATTAACTAGTAGCAAATGTTAGTGAATGCTGTACCTTCCTTTGCACTGATGGATTGCAATACATCATTGTACCTCCTGGACATAGAATTTTTTTTTAAAGATTCTTTTTAAATGAATTATTTTTAAAATATTTTTCATTTATAGTATTTCTACGTTTTGTACTTGTATGTTACATTTACAAGCATTCTACCTTTTTAATATTTATGTTGCTCATCATGAAAAATATGTATGTGCATAAAGCAACCGAATGTACAGTAACTGCGGTGAAAGAGGTTTGGTTCCTGTTTATAGAGGTACTTTGGTTTATAATCTGATATCTGCTTCATTACCCTAAGACCACAAAAGCACATTTTTGTGTGTATAATATCAGCTTTGTTTGCCACTTAACGTTTTCAACACTTTCTGTCATATTTTTCTAGTTGGATTTGGGTTTTTTTTGTTTGATTTGTCAATCAGATTGGATTTCCTTTAAAAGATGTTGTGTAGTATCTCTGAAATTTAAGCTACTTTTAAAATGTAAAGTTTGATCTACAAATAGGATTACTCTCACAAAATGTGATCTGAACTGAGGTTCTGCAGTAGTAAAGAGCAAACCTGAAAAGCCCTGCTGGGGTGCCAAGTGATCTCAAGGGCACTCAACTCAATGGCCATCATATTTCTTTTTTGAGTTGCATCTGTGAGAAAGACTAGGTAACTTTTTCCCTAAGAAACACCTATGAGGATGCTTAGATCTACATTATTATCTGACAGGAGGTTTTTGTAACCAGCATAAAAAGCATATTCTGAAAACAAGGTTTCTTGGGACTAGGAAGGGAGGGGGAAGTAAATATTAGGTTTTAATCTAGTTGATATTGAATATCCCAAGAAGATGGGAATATACTGAAATTTGACTTCTGTTCTAAAAGGACATTTTAATTTATCCAATACCTATTTTGGTTAAAATGCCAGAATAGCCTCACCTTGGAAACATTTAACTGTTCTGTACTTCTTTCTTCCTGACCTGTGAGTTATAATTTCACTGGCTTATTATGCTATTATTTGTAATCAATATTATATAACAAAATGTAAAAAAAAAAAAAAATTCATTTCAATTACACAGTGCAAGACAATTAGCAAAATTACTAATTCAGACATTCAGAATAATGAAAGCATTAAATGTACTGGAACGCATACTTGTGCATGAAAGACACCTATCTGGAAGTTGGTTTTCCCTTTCTAGTTGAAGCCTGGTAGCAAAAGTAGAAGATGAGTGAATTTTTCTTACAACACACAGACTGAAGCTATACAAATAAGGAGATTATATATAAACAATATATTAGATTGTAGTAAATAAACTTTTATTGCAGTAGCAAACAGCAAGATGAATGTTAATTAAATAGAGTTTATAGACTGTTATTGCACAACAGTGTTAGTGCAATCCAAGAAAAACAGAGCAGGGACTCTGCTAGGTAGTGAACTGAGGGTGCAGTGTGGAGTAGCATGTGTTTTGACAGCAGCGCTTTAGGAGGAGAACTTTGGAGCAGCACCTAATCTTCAGTTTCTGAAGTCTCAGAGCAGGAATGATCTAAGGTTTTTTCGTGTCTACATGATCTTCATGTTCTGCCTGATACTTTGGTGTGCACTCTGCACTGCCAATTGGTAAGAAAGGCATGAAAAAGCCCTTATAACAGCTTTAACCTTGTTTATTTAGGGTAAGAAAAAAAATAAGAAGAAGAAAAAGAAAAGGAAAGAAAGATTTTCTGGTATACTAACACTGTCAAAAGTTCCTAGTAAAAGCCCTTTTAGTTTACACTAGTGGCTGAGCAAACACTGCAGTCGAACTAATGCTTCTTCCAGAAGAAACTACATAGCAAATGAAGTTGGATTTGCTGAATGGGTGACCACCCTCAACTGGCCACTTTGACGCTTTAGGACATTGCTGCCTCAGCAAAGAAGATGGCCACATGGCTATTTTACTGGTTGGAGAACTATTGCACTCAACTTATGAGTGAGAACCACAAATTAATCTTGTTTTAAATTAGCATCCTGGATTTGAAACAGCAGGAGTTCAGGAGCTGATTCATGAACAATGGTTTGGCTGCAAATGGCTAAAGTTTTGGTCCTGAGTATCTCACTGTGTTTACTGCCATTGTTCCTTTATGCTGGGCAACATATATAGAAAAACTGAATAAAACAGTATTGGTTTTGGTAAAAGCATGCAATACAGATTTTTCTCAAAGAAAACAACCTCACAGTGAACCGAACTCCAAATCCTCAAGCAGTTAATCATGAGAGTCACACTGGTATACTTATGACAATACTTATGACATTGGCCATATAACTTATGAAAGTAGCCATTCAGCAATGTATTATTCTGTTGTTAGAAGACTTACTCTAACAGACACTGTTGGCTTTTTTCATGTGTGTTTGATCTATTCGGAATGTTTTGTGTCAGGCTGTAGGAACAAAAACATGGGCTTTGCTGTGTGTTGAATAGTAGACGAGCATTTGGAAGATATCAAAATATTTACTGCAGTAAATATTGAATTAGTTTATAAAAAGTGCTTTGGAATACTTGCATGAAGTAAGAATTGTGTTAGTATTTACAAGCCATACTGAACTAAATACAATGCAAAAGAAAACTTATTGTTTGGGATTCTGGCATCCAGTCAAAAACTGGTGTAAATCACTTCTTTAACTCATGAAAGGTTCTATGAAGCAAACGAAGCTACTTAAATGAATGATTTGCAGGATTCCTTTGGTATCTTTATATACAGCTCATTCACAAATGTGGAAAAACTAGGCCTTAAGTAACAGATGAATATAAATTGTTCATTTTTTTGGGGTTCTTTTTGGTGCTTCTGTCTTAGGTGTTCATTAAAAATGGCATTGCAGTCAGTAGTACTAATAGCACGGTCTGGGCTGCAGGGTTGTATCCAAATTTGCTTTTCTTACCACTAGAACATGACTACATTTCCCCAAAGCTTCTCTAGCCAGATTTGGATGTCAGCAAATAAACCAGTGATTTGGCTGAGAGATGGCTCAGCCAGGAAGCCAAAAATGCTGAAGATTAATTGGGAAGATGGACTTCAGCAAGCTTCACATGCATCTTTATGACACTCTAAACTAAGCTAATTTACCACAATATCAATGTCAAGTGTCACTGAAGCAAGCTATGCTTTAAAATTGCCTCTGACTATTTATCTTGGGGGTCAGAAATATATTAATATCACTAAAACCACATTGTTAGAAGAAAATAAGAGACTTTGGAGTTTCTTTGCTTTTGTGACCTCTACAGTGATTCAGTCATGGGAAAATATAGACTCATGTATGTTACTGTGAAAGCTGCAACAACAGATTTAGAAGATATTTATTTTTGTGGTAGGGTAATCCAAGCATCCACTTTAAAAAATTAAGATGTATCTGATTTTACAGATTCTTTTTTAATGTTGGCATTGATTAATATGACACTCAAAAATTATTTTTTGTCCCTATTGACTCCTTATACACAAACAGTCCACAGGCACTAGTCTAGCAATAAATAGTTTCAACATCCTCTTCTTACAGTAACTCCTGGTTCAGGACTTCATGCGCTGTGAGTGAATAAACAGATGCACACTGGCTCTATTTAAATAAAAAAACAACCAAAGAGAAAACAATCGGGTGACATTGATTTGAATATTGCCCAAACAAAGGCTGTAAAATCTCATCCTGAATTTATTTTGTTCTCAGGAACAATCATTCAATGTGCAGAAAAATTGCTAATTACCAAAGTGTTCCACTTCCATTCTTGAGAAGGAAATTTTTTCAGGCTTTTCTCATTATCGCTGTCTGAAATGTATTTTTCTTCCTGTTGTGCTAGAATATGCTCCACATATCATAGGAGAATTAGGGCTCTGGCTCACAGGCTGCTTCTTTAGCATTTGTTGCCATGGAGCTGACTCTGCCTGTTGAATTCACCTGAGCGGACTTCAGATGGCACACTGAAGTTGATTCAGTCTGTCACTAACATATCTGCGGAATTTCATAAAGGCCATAAGGAAAAGCAAGTCTTGTTCCCTCTTAAGGGATTGTTTTAAGTAAAATTAAAGGTTTGTTTTTTCACGGGATGCTTTGTGAGATCATGGATGGCCCGACATTCCCTCCTTGAAAGCATAATGCTTCATCATTATTGTTCTTTGCTGCCTTTTTCAGAAATACCCATTCAGGGAACTAATCCAGGAGTGAACGTGGATGCGTTTCACCATGGCATTCACCAGGAGTGGCAGCTCCTGTGCTACCCAGCTGGAGTAGTTTAGCAATCTTTGAGCTCTAATGACCTGGGTGTTACAGGCTTGGACACCAATGCATTACTTGTTGGCTTCTAACAAATACATTGTTTTAAAAGTTGATCCTTTCCTATTATTTTTATCAGTGTAATTCTATCACGCAAAAAACCCTATGTTATGTCTATTTAAAGGTATTTTCCCTACAAAACAGACCAAGGCAAAACTGAAGGAAAATTAGTTTTCTTACCATCTAACGACATAAAGAAACCATCCAGATTTGAGAAACATGTCACAGAAAGTACTTGAGAGTGTATTTAAAATACATAGTTTCAAAATATTATTCAAGTACATATTCAGCTATGAAATGCAGAGTAAATCTCGTTGATGTTTGCCAGAGTTTTCTTTTTTGCACATGACTAAGAACAAAATGTTGCTACTAGGCTTCTAGCATTTTTTCTACAGAAAATGAAATTGGGATACCATTGCGATGTTACAGTAAAAACCTATCATCTCAGCACAGTCTTGGTTCTGAAGTTTTTGAAGGACACTTCAAGGACAGTTGTCTTAACAAAATGTAGGGCCACACAGAATCAGAGGGGAGGTTGGTGGAGCCACAGTCACTGTTTTGTATTTCAGGTGGACAAATGTTTCTCTCAAAAGTTTACTGTGGAAATAGATACAGTGGTTTAGATGGCAATCAATTGACTGTGGCTAATACAGCATTTACATCTCAATATTAATAGGACTGCTGATATCTTACTTTTCAGAAACTTGAAGGTTGATAAATCTTTGTTGGAAATTACTTTCTTACAAAATAAGAAATTCAATTTTGTTAAAGACTGGGGAGCAGCTGAGTAAAAAAGGCTTAGCAGTCATGGAGAAAAAGGAGGAACAAAGAAAGCTTGAAGACTTGCCTTTCCTCACCCTCCTTTTGATGCAAAAACTCAAAGTACTTAGAAAAAGTTACTTTTCTGAAGCCAAACCAACGTTATTCTGCAGTACGGTTTTCAGAACGGACCCTTGTTGCAGTTTGATGTTTATAGCTAAGCTGCTTTAAGGGCTGGTGTGCAGCCAGGAAGGAATTCCTGCAACCCTGCTCTAAGCTGTGTATTCCTGCTGTCCACCCCCTTTCCCTTTTCACCCTGGCAGTTGCAGTGTTTGGACTTCATGGTAAAATGGCTCATAGGGATAAAGAAGCAGAGAGTTAACCCTATGGAAAGGTAATTAATCTTCTGCTACATTTTAATTCTTGAATGGAGTCCTTCATGTTCAGAGAAGTACAAGTGGTGTGCAATGGAGGATCGCGTTAGTGCAGCTAAGGCAAGAAGGGAGGGAAACAACTTCTGGCAAATGCTAGCTGCTGAAATTGCCATCAGTGATCTGCACTTTAGATCTGTGCATGTATAAATTGGCAAAGTATTTGTAAACTCTTAGGCACGTTAAATCTGCCAACAACCTTGGTAATGATGCGTCAACTGTCAACCATGTTGATGGTTTTGCAACCCTCATGCAGATTAGAGGTTGTCATTGTCTTTTCTGACACCATGTATTGTGAATGAAGTTTTGCTTCAGTGCCACAAATAAGTGATTGGCTGGCAGTAAAAAAAAATATGTCTTCCCTAAAGCAGAAAAACCCAAGCTGAGCACAGGGCTTAATGAAGGGTAGTGGAAAGGCCAACCTCAAGGAGCTAAGAAGAGCTTGAGTGCTGTCTTTGGATACAGGCTGCACGGTCTATTAAAAGCTGTCTCTTATGTCAGTAACTCACATGGGCTGAACATATTTGTGGGTGAGAGTGCTATAAAGCCTTTTTTGTGCTCTTGTGATTCAAGTATTTAATAATAAGACAGCAATAACTCTATAAATAGGAACTCCATAGTTGGTAAGGACTGAGGATACAAAAGGAGATATGTGGTCTCAGTCATGACAGGAGGGCAAAGAAAAGGGAAAGAAAATATCAGCTGAAACCAGCAACTTCTGCAGAAGTGCTTAATCAAACATGCACTTTGTATGCAACCCATAGACAACAAAACTGCCTCTCGCAAAGTGAAGAGCTTGAGAATGGGAGCATGCCTTTTTTGGTCACATTTTGCAAAGGGCTTAAAACATGTGCTTAGTAGGTGTTGTGGCTTCTGCACGCATTGTAAGCCTTCCTGTGCATTAGGAGCATTTTTGCCAGTATTTGTATCTTGCTTATATCTTCCACCATGTAGAAACCTTGCTCCTTCAATCCTGTCCTCGCCAAATATATTGTAACAATATCAGTCAAGGTTTTGCTGCATGGCACTTACATCCTAAAGAAGAAAGCACAATAAACACGCTCTGGAAGAATGGATCAGTTCATTAAATCCAGCCAGGCGGTGCTGTGCTCTGATACAGACTGATAATAGATTCATAAGTGAGGCTGTCTGGAGTGGTTTTGTCCAGGCCTGTTGTGTGAAAGATAAAGTACAAAAACAAGAGAAATCTCTTTAGTTCGCTTTTGTGACAGCCAGCTTCCAGTTTATCACTGGAGAAGAAGATGAACTATGTCTGTTCCAAGATATTAAATCCAGGTAACCAAGTTTTTTCATGATACTGAATTCCCACTTATAATGCATTTTAAGCAGGAGGTGGCACAGCATAATAAATGTCCAGCACTCCTTTTTAACTGATATTCCTAAAGAAATTCACTGTATCAGGCCTTTAAAAATATGCTCACTTAGAAGCACTATAGTAGTTTCATTACAGTCATTGTAAGCTCACCAGCCTATATTTTATGCAAGTTTTTAATGATCTCCCTTGGGGCTAAGTCATTAGCTTTTAGCTGCTTTTGGACAAGTATCAGCATCCTAGGCCTATTTTTTGCACATTCAGGTGATAGTTATAGACTAAATCAATCCTGTACTCACAGTACATATGTGCAAAGGTTATAATATGGTGCTGACACCACATTCTTATATTGGTGTTAAAGAACAATTAAGTATGCAAAGTAATACAGCGTTTCTTGCTCTGTAGAAATACCTAATCTCTCACAAAACAAACAAACCCCCATTTTTTTGGCACCCAAATCAGGTTATGCTCTTTGTCAGCTTAAGTTTTTTAGGTTGTTTTAAAAAACCCAAGCAATCTAGCTTACCTTTTCTTCTGGTCTTCTAACATTTACGTGCTTAGAAAAATCCAAATAAGCATGCACAACACCTCTCCATTGCAGATAACAGCATAAAAAAATGCAGCAGAGTGTTTTTTTTGCTGGGAAGTGTTTAGACATAGCAGGTTGTTTTCCCCTTTAGAAAGAACGAGCAATTCGGAATCTTTGCATATTGTTTTTACACATTGACCCTTGTCCTAGAGCAGATGTGGCCAAAAACAGCATGCAGAGGGATGACTGCATGTGTCTGATCAGCTCAAGGATTTTCACTGCACATTTCAAGGTTAGAGAACTCTGTTCAACTGCTAAACACAAGGAGAGAAACAGAGTAAGATACTTTCTTACAATTATTTTTCTAGGCTAACCTTCTAGCCACTCATTACATCAAGGTAATGAACGATAATTGCTACTGAAGAACATTTAGGCAGAGTATTTTCTTTCAGGAAGACAAACAAAAACCTTCCTAGAAAATTGGAGGTGATTAGGGGATGGTGTGGGTTTGTGGGTTTTTTTTGCTTAGAGAAAACCGTTTATATTTAACTATTTTTTTAAAGTCAGTGAGTTCCCTTTTGTTTATTTTGTGCCTTAAAAAAATTCCCGAGTCTCTGCTTCCTACAGCCCTTGTATGTGTGTATATAAACAAGCAAAATCATTACCTTTATCTTTTTATAAAGGAAAGAAAAGAAGACAAAGTCATCATAAAAGATACAAGATTCTGCAAATAAAAAACAAACTTCATTGGATACATTCAAGCTCTAATTTATGAGGGAGTAGAAATACCCTTTCAACACAGATACAGAATTTATGGTTTTAGAAACTGTAATGCTTCCAAAATGATCTCTACTACTCTTAAAGAAAAATGGTGTAATTGAGAAACAAAACAGAACAAACTATGTTATTTATATACTCTTTTAAAAGTGAAAAATCCAGAGGGCAATGTGAAGGACCACTGTTACAGGATTAAAAAACTTCCATTCCCTTCTTTGTGTGAGAGAGAATAGGTGATCTCTGACGGATGCCTGAAAATTAACCAATTAAATGTACTGAATCACAGCAGACCAAGTGCCTTTCATACAGAATGGTTTGAAACAGAAGGATAAAGTGGTTCCAAAGCTATAAAGAAGTCAAAGCCAACATCATTCAATAATACCCCACTTAGCAATCATTAACAGGAAATGCTGTGTTTAGGTTCTTTAGTAAATCTTATCCTTCCTTAATTATTATGATGGTTACAAAAAGTAATTCTATTAATACAATTTAATTTGCAAATGACAAAGAAATAACTACTTCAAGGCCTGTATTAGAAGGTGAAGTATGCGTTCTTCCCACCAGATGTGCAAAGAGAAAATATCTTTTTGGTTATAGCCACTAAGAGAGTATCTGGAAGCAGTCCAGGTTCTAGAATCTTTATACTTTCAAGATTTTTCAGCATTTCTATTGAACAATTTAAATGAAATTTGCGCATGTAAAAGACATTCTTCTCACTAAAAATTCAGGTTCTGAGAACAACTTTGACAAAATTCTGGAAATTATTTTTGAAGAATACTACAGATTTTCAAAATGAAATGTGAACCTTTTTGGACAAGTTAAAGTTCCAAGCTCCTTCAAATCTTGGAGCACTTCCACTAACAGAGAAAGCCAGTTCCTTCACAATAGATGAGTAGTTCCTGCATGATATTTTCACTATTCATGTGAGAAAATCATAGGGGTAAGCTAATCCAGAGAGGAAATTTATTAGCTGTAATGAAAACTGTGCTGAATCAATCACAGTTGGGAGAAAGCTTGAAGGTACTTCTTAAAATTGAACTGGCTTTTGTGCTGGTTTTGGTTTGCTGGCTTCTTTTTCTCTATGTGACTATTTTATTGCTGTTGGTCATGGTTGTGATTTCAAGGATATGACATTAGGCCATTCTGAGTTTCTAGAATGATTTTTCACTGTTTACCATCAGCTTGTAACAGACTTCAGAATCACCAAGTGATTCTGAAAACATAAGTTTCTCTCTATCACAGTGCGAGGAGTGGCTAGATGCTATCCAAAGTTGACAAGGAATGTTCCTCTAAAATCTTTGACTACGAGTCCATTGTGTGCTTCTGTGGTCAGAAGATTTATATGGGTCTCTGTCAGAGCAGTCATACAGTTCGTTTTTTGTTTCTAAGAAATGGATGAGAGTGCATTTCAGGGGTGAAGGGTGATTTCCCCAGGTCGAGCTTTGAACAGGTCTTTCGAAGCCTCTTGTGGGGCACCTGATAACACGATTGAAACTGTGCTGCTATAGGTTGTATAGAATTAGTGGGCTTCATCTTGCCCACTAGCTACGACTTCCTCATCCCTTCTTGATGCATACACGGGCATCTCCAAGAAGTACAGAATGAAATCGTGTCAACACGACAGACCCAGGGAACTTTTTCTTTGGGAAGAGTGGGTTTGCTCACTAAAACCAACGCCACGGCAAGATTCGGGCGTCGATGCGCGCTGAGACATGGGATGCCGTGGGGTCGGGATCGGGCAGTACCACTAGGCTCAGGGAGGGGCGCGCCCTGCCTCTCCCCGCCCTACCTGGCCAAGGGGGCAGGACAAAGGCAGGACTGTGGCAAGGCAGGCGCCCGACAGGCGGACGGGGCGCACCGCGCTTCTCCCACCGCTCCTGCTCCAGCTGCGCCCGAGGGCCTGAGGGCACTCAAATAAGCCGCGGAGTGCTCCGAGCGGCGGGAAGCGCCGTTTGCAGATAACTTACAGGCAGTGGACGGGAGCGAACCCCCGCTTCCCACAGCCACGGCCGCGCCGGGGCTGACCCACGCTCCCGCGGCCCTGCCCAGCGGCCGGGCTCAGCAGGGCCCGACCCCATCCCCAACTTT